>CM074725.1:74339131-74524291 GCA_037306005.1 Rhinophrynus dorsalis
CGCGGGCAGTCTCTACTGCGCATGACTTTGTCGTTACACACGTTTTAGCGAATTATTATATAGGATAAGCCCAGCTTTATTAAGAATTCCTACCTGATCCGAGACAAACAGGTGACATCAGCGCAGACATCTTGCCTTAGTGACATCTATGCTCCTGTGCTATCCATCCCAGTCTCCTCTAGGGGTTCACTTTTAAAAGGTTGCATGCAAAAGAGCGTGAGACCGCATTGTGCATTAAACATGTCGCAATGCTAAAAATGGTGACCTGAGAATTTCGCACTGTATGAAAGTGTGAGATTCTCAGGCCGCGCTATGAAACGTCGCATTGCATACCTCACTGCATTGCATCCTAGGATGCCCCATATGCAAAGTTACACTGGATACATGTATCCAGATACTATACTATACTAGTACTATATGTAGCCAGACTATGGGAGTGTGAAGAGGGATATTCTCCATGGGGATGCCCAACACTCCTCCTCAATGTAACCTCTATTGGAGAGCTGAATATTGCTGACTTCCTCAGGATGTTGCCTGCTCCTTCTTACTCTTGCTGCCTCGGCCTTCATCCCACACCTCCGATGGCCTCGCTCACATTGGGACATAACCCTTTGTGGGGCGTCCCCCTTTCGGTGGGAGTAGCACCCTGTGGCTTCCTTGTCTGCCCATGGTGCGTAGCCTGGATGCTGAAATGCACTGTTTTAATCTGTTGCAGTGTATTTTATTGCCCGGGCACCATCCAACATTTAAGACAGTTCCAGCAACTGCTCTTAATCAGTGAAGTATAACATACATGGCTGCGACAGAATGTGATGTTTCATAGAGCGACCTGAGAATCTTGCGCTTTAATGCAGTGCAAGATCCTCAGGTCACCATTTTTAGCATTGCGACATGGTTAAAAGGATTAAAAGGATACTCCTCTAGGAGGTGATGCTTTGTACCTTAAGGTAACAGGAAGCGACTGACGTGCAGGCGCGCAGATGCCTCTAAAGCAAGAAGCCTGCCCATCAGTCTCGGATCAAGTAGGATTTCTCAGTAACGCTGGACTTATTCTGTATAATACTATTATTTCTATGCTTATAGCTATATCAGTAATTATTTGGGGAGCACTTTATTTGGAGGGATACTTCTGCTTTAATGGGGCTTTCAATCCTTTGAATGCTAAAGAGGTCTCACATTCATCAGGTTAAAAACCCCTTTTAACTTAAAGGGTTAGTAAACCCCCTAAAAAAGCTGTTCGCGAATTGATAGGAATAATAAAAAAACATGTAAAGCCCTTATTCCCATCTCTCAAACTGTTATGGTTTGAGAGATGTAAGAGAGTAAAATCCTCCGCTCCCTCCCCTTTCTGCATGACAAGCTGTAAAGCTGTCAGAGGCAGAATCCGGTCGCCCGACTGTAGGCGGCTCTTCAGGAGTGCTGTCATCGGTATATCTAACTATAATTATTTCATCAGTATGTATGGTCTACAACGTGTGCCTGGCTTGCAAGCACATGTTGTAGACCATTCCGATGAAGTAATTATACTTAGATATCGCGATGACAGCACTCCTGAAGAGCCGCCGTCTGGTCCTGGAAGCATGATCTCATGACGTCCGCTATACAGTGGATGCATGAGAAGGCGGTGGGAGCGGACGTCTTTATTTTCTTACATCTCTAACCATAACGGTTTGAGAGATGGGAAGGAAGGCGTTAAGTATGTTTTTATTATTCCTATCATTTGGCTTACAGTTTTTTGGGGGGTTTACTATCCCTTTAATAGGATTTTATTTTTATCCCCTATGGTGCTTCATATAACACATTAGGCCTTATGCAGAAAAAAAGTGAGTAATTCTGGAACAATCATAACTTATCCAAATCCCCACTGATTTAAATGGTATTTTTACCCCTTTGCATGCTAGAGAGTTCTACAATGCCTTATGAACCAATGCCACGGAGACTTTTTCTATCATTCAAACGGTTAAAAGTTCAATTTAAAAATGCTGAGAATTTTTCCCCACTCTGATATAGCTGGTTGGCTCCAGAATTGCTCGTATTTTGCTTTCTACATTAGGCCCAACATGTGTATGAAAGAAAGTCTCCCCAAAGAAATAATAAATAACTATAAACTGCAATCAATAGTAGTGAGAAAGGATTTATGTTCCTGGGAGTTTAACAGTGGGACACGGGTATACTTAGTAAAAGGAAAAAAGTCAAAGATTTTTGACAAGAAGCCTGGAGATATTAAAACACACACATTTGCCAAAAAAACCTTACTTGAAGTTCAGCACACAGTTTTGTCATTTACAATGGTACTTACATACCAGACATTTAACTGGTTTTAACCATTTGAGTGCCAGAGTGTTATGCAACACATTTCAAAGCAATGCGTTGCGTGCCCCTCTGCCACTCAAAAGGTTAACCCATTATATGTTAAAGTGAAACTACCACCCCGTCTAAACTTGCCCCAAAATAATTACCATCTGGCGACTAGCTGCTCAATAGTGCTAGTTGCCAGAATTATTAGGGGTGCACCGAAATGAAAATTCTGAACCGAAACTTCAGGATGCACTTGGCCAAAAACCGAAACATAACTTTTTTTTAATTTATAGGGCGATGCCTAACAAAAGAAATAAAAAATATAGTAGAGCAAGTGCCCCCACCAGCTCCAACTTGCCCCCCATCAGCTCTATTTTGCCCATCGCCTCCAACTTGCCCCCCATCAGCTCCAATTTGTCCATCAGCTCCAACTTGCCCCCCCCCATCAGCTCCAACTTCCCCTCCATCCGCTCTACTTTTCCCCCATCAGCTCCAACTTGCCCCCGCATCACATACCTGTAACTGCTGGAGCTCCCGTTTGTTCTCTTTAGTAATGCAGAGCGCTGGGAGATTATGTCATCTCCCAGCGCACTCTGTATTACTAAAGAGCCAACGGCGACGAGGGAGCTCAGTAGCTATAGGTCTGTGCTGAAGACCGCACAGACCTGTATGGATTGCGGTGCCGGGAGGGGGAGTCCGAAACGAGTGAAGTAAAATCTGCGGCACAGCACACGGATGCGCTTCAGCTGCAGCACATGGGGACATCACAGCACAGCCACATACATCACTGCTGTTCCTGTTTAGTGCCTCCATGTGCTGCAGCTGAAGAGCATCCGTGTGCTGTGCTGCAGATTTTAGTTCACTTGTTTTGGTGCCCAATTTCGGCCTTTTTTTACTACGGCTTTTTGCCGAAAATGCCATTTTCGGCCACCGAAATTTCGGTGCACCCCTAAGAATTATTACCTCCTTTTAGAGAATTCCTACTGCTCCCGGGACTGACAGCCAGGAAACAGCGCAGACATCTTTGCATAGTGACGTCTGTGCGACTGCGCTGTCAGTCCCAGTCTACTCTAGGTGGTGTTGCTAGGAGCCATTCGGTACCAAAAGGGACTGACAGTGCAGGCGCGCAACGGTCACTATGCAAAGATGTCTGCTCTGTTTCCTGGCTGTCAGTCTCGGGAGCAGTAGGAATTCTCAGTAACGAGGTGGTAATTCTGGCGTATAGCACTACTGAGCAGCTAGTCGCCAGATGGGTAATTATTTGGGGGCAAGTACCGCTTTAAAGAGGTCATCTTTTACTTTCTGAATAAGATGCACAATGTGTATGAAAAAATGGAGGTAATACAATTTAAAGATAGAGACAAAATGTTGTATTAGCTATTTTGAAAGCGGAATTATCACCCCAAATAAATCCCCCCCCAATAATTATTCATAAAGCGATAAGCTAAAAATAGTGGTAATATCCAGGATAAGAACAGCGTTATTAAGAAATCCTACTTGATTTAAGACTGATGGGCAGGCTTCTTGCTTTAGAGCAAGTACAATGCAACGCCTCCTAGAGGAGACCGGGACTTACAGCGCAGGCACACAGATGTCTTTAGGGCAAGATGTCTGTGCTGATTCATGCCTGTTCGTCATGATCGAGTAGGATTTCTCAGTGTACTTATGCTGGATAATAGTACTATTTCTATGCTTATCGCTATATAAATAATTATTGGGGTGGGGGCTTTAATTGTGGTGATAGTTCTGCTTTAATTTAGAAATCTTATTTTTGAGATTCTTTAATTGTGCTAATTAAGGCCTTCGTGCTACATTAGCTTCTACACTCACTGACACTACTCAGTAATACATTGCCCACTTCCCCTAGCACTGAATGGGTCAAGTGTCAGTGGGTAAGTAATGTAGGGCTAAGGCAGGAAGTGTCTGCACGGCATGCTTTAAAGGGATAGTAATACTTGAAAATAATTTTATTTTATATTGTAGCCCTTAAAAAACATGAAAAATGATATAAGTCTTATCTCCCAAACCTTTATGGTTTGGGAGATATTTACATGTAAAATATAGTAAAATTCTCTTTTCCTGGCTGTTTCAGCCAAGTCTGCCATCGAGTGGACAGATTTGGAATTCGGTCCACAGAGCAACCGGCAGCTCTTCAGCAGTGCCAAGATCACGATCTTTGAAAAGAACTACTTAATTGGAACTATCTACAAAGTGTGCCTGGCTTGAAAGCACACTTTGTAGACCATTCCAATTAAGAAATTATTTTTAAAGATGGTGATCTCAGCATTTCTGGAGAGGCACAGCCGGTCCGGGGACCGGATTCCAAATCTGAAGGGTGGAGCAATGACGTCACTCCAGGGGAAACTTTACTTCTGAATATCTCCCAAACAATAAATGTTTGGGAGCTAAGACTTATATAATTTTTCATGTTTTTGTAAGGGCTACAATATAAAATTAACTTATTTTCAAGTATTACTATCCCTTTAATTAACATAATCTATGAAACTATATAACTTCAAAATTAGTTTTCTATATAAAAATGAGTAATGCAACATACAAGTAATTCTGAAACATCTTTCAAAATCATCACAGTTGCTTTACGTGATATGGTCCCTTTAAGCTGCAATCAATAGTAAACAGAAAGGATTTATGTATATGGGAGTTTATCAAGGGCACACGGGTATTCTTAGTAACATGGAAAAGTCTCTTATTCATTATAAAAAACCAGGACATATTAAAATAAACACATTTGTCAAAAACCCTTCCTTGAAGTTCAGCGAATAATTTTGTCACTTAAAATGTTACTTTGGACCCACCAAACATAGCAGATGTTTCCTCCCCCTACATGCCCTCACAAGAAACTTGTCTGGAAACAATCAGTTTTAAGAAGTTAACACAAGCAAGCGATCAAGTGATGGGAATCCTTTCGCTAGCCTGACCTTGTCTTATGTTCCCAAGATGAAGTCAGGACTGAATGATTTTCCCAGCCAACAAGACATTAGTTTGCAAAACAACAAGCAAAGCACATATGAGTCAATCTAAAGTTTTCTCAATAAAACTGACCCTTGTGTCTTCAGTAATAGAATTTTACTGGCTGCTTTAATGATTGATACAAGGTGACACAAATAAATATTATGTTTATAAAGAAAGCAACACTCGCATCCAAATGCGAGAGATGTCAGTGAAACCACAATATCATACACTCTTCTAAGCACGAAAAGAGCTGGGGAAATAACTAGTAACATTGTACCAGATCAATATGCACAAGCAAATATATTCATATCATTAACCAGAGCAGTATCCAACACATATACATCTCTTGTACTCAAAGGGTTAAATTGGAACTAACACATTATAACAACTTAGCAGGTTTTAAACCCTTAAGGACCAGGCGGATCTTAGGTGGTTTTCACTTAAAAGACTGGAGCAATTTTGACCTTTTTGAGTATGTCTTTGTTTAACAGTATTTTCCCTGTAAGTCTTTTATTCCACGAACACAAATTATACACTCTGTTTTAAAGCAAGAGTAGGGCTTTCTTTTAACACCATATTTATATGGCTAACCTACCATTTCTTTTAGTAATAATAAAGACAACTATTTAAAAAAAAAAAAAACTGGATACTGGATAAAATGTATGAATGGTCATTCATACCTACAGTTTTAGGGGTGCACTGTCCCTCTGGAGAGAAAATCCCCATGTCCCTCTTTCCCTCCTTGGTGTCCCACTTTTCTGGAGATTTGACTGTATGATGTGTATAAGTGTTTTACATTGCTCCACAACAATAAATCCCCCATTAATGTTTGTTTAAACTTTACTATAGGTGTTTAACAATTAGTTAGTATACAAAAAAATACTTTGCCCCTGCTCTAAATCATTGCTTTAATTAAAAGTGAGGTGCCAGTAGGTCATAAAGGGACCTACACGTAATCCTGCCCCCAGCAACAGCAATGTAGAGATTAATGCCCCCATCTTTGGCCAGTTTTCTTTTATTTTAGGTCTATACTCTACTTTTCTCTTCCTTACTATCGCAGTCAGGAAGAGAAAGGCAGAGAACAGTGACAAAGGTTGAGGCAGAGAACAGTGACAGAATGCATTGCCTTTGTCATTGACTAATGCAAAACAGGGAAAGCCTGAAGCAGTCAGTTTCAGCCTTCCCAGTATGATCACAGTACACCATGAGTCTCACTTTGATCAAGTAACCCATGAAGACCATCACCACTCCTTAAGGCACAAACCCCGCTGACGGTCCTGACACATCTCCGGTTGCTAAGAGGGTAAAAACACTTTAAAAATCACCTATTGGTCATGTTAGACATTTCATATTTTAAACAACAATTCATGTTGTATACCAGGGCTTAAGATATGAAGTCCTTTGCTACGAGCCAGACCTGAAAAGTTACTAGCCACTGCAAGCCATAACAACCCCACCAGGGCTGAATTTCTACTCGCCAGGGCTAAATTTTGACTCGCCATTGGCTAGTGGAAATTTTGAGCCCTGTTGTATACCATTATTTTTTTTATCAGTTTATGTATATCAGCTAGTACTGGTCAGCATGCCAGCCAGACACTAACATTCCATATTTCTCACCCTTAGGGAGAAATGTTCAAAAAGTCATAATAATGAAAAAATTGTCAGATTATGAGTTGGTGGTAAAAGAAGGCCAACATTTTCAGAAGTAAATCTGTCACTGCAGAGGTAGAAAAGAGTGACAGAACACATTGCCTTTGTCATTGACTAACGCAAAACGGGTAAAGTCTGGAGCAGTCAGTTTCAGCCTTCCCAGTATGATGACAGCACTCCACGAGGTGCACTTCGATCATGTAACCCATGACAACCATTACCAGTCCTTAAAGCGGAACTACCAACTTAATTAAAGTCGCCCTGCAATAATTAGGCAGATGGCGACTGGATTAATAATAGTTATCTTACCTCTAAAAACTACACAATGCTAAAGAAATTCTTAATCTTCCGAAACTGACGGCTAGGTTAGTGCAGTCTGTGCACCTGCTCCATCAGTCCCTTCTGGTGCTGTGCGGGCCAGTGCAATGCTGCTGAAGGGAGACAAGGACTGACAGCACAGGCGCACAGACAAGATGTCTGCACGGATGCCTGGTTTCCGGGCTCGGAGGATTAAGGTTTTCTATAGCATTGTGTAGTTTTTAGAGGTAAGATAACTATTATTAAGCTAGTCTCTATCTGCCTAATTATTGCAAGGCGACTTTAACTAAGTTGGTAGTTCCGCTTTAAGGCACAAACACCGTTGATGGTCCTGACACATCGCCGGTCACTAGAAAATATGTTTAAATAATTAAAAATGAACGTTGCCTTTAAAAATTTGGATGTTAAAAAGGTCTTTGATTTTGTCTTTGAAATAAATATTTTCAAAGAAACAAATTTTTTGTCTTTGAAATGACAAATTGCTTCTCACTCCTGCTAACAGCACTTAAATTTGTCTTCTCCAAGTTTAGATCATTTTTATTTTTTCGGGAAAAAATTACGTTAATCAGACAAAAAAGTGACGCTGAAACAAATATTTTTTTCTGAAAATACCTTACAATGTGACGTTAGATTAAACTACACCCACTTTTAAGATGGCTTTTTTCTCTTTGACAGAGATGGTGGAATTGGATGCAAAAAATGGTAAGGAGGACAGAGTTTTCCCTTATACTGAATGGAGGAAGATTGTCCCACATTGCGATTGATTACATTGATTCATGCAGTGTTTACTTTAGGTTTCAAAGGGATTGAAATGATTCACAATAAAATTGTTAAGTAGCTGCATTTTAACCCCTTAAGGACCATTGACGTGGCAGGACCGTCACGCTGGTCCGGCACTTAAGGACCAGTGATGGTCCTGACACGTCACGTACTTTTACTCACCGCGCTCCAACAGGAGCGCGGTGAGTAATACCGGGCACTGAAGTTGATCGCTCCAAGACAGGAGTGATCTCTTCCAGTGCCCCGTTTGACGTGCTGCCCCACGTGATCAGTCACGTAGGACGGCACGTCAAAGTTTCCTATGTGGTCCTTAAGGGACGGCACGCCCCGGGACCGCTGGTCCTTAAGGGGTTAAGGTAGTTTTTGATCAGCTGTTTGAATAAAAAGCACTAGGAGATAAAGGAAAATCCTTGCTTCAAATTCAAATTTAAAATCACAGTAAAAATCTTGAAAAAAATATGTCTGTGTCTCTTTCTTCAATAGAATGTCACTGCTAAATACCAGTCACCCATGTGGCCATAGATTTCTACTGTTTATTTTATACTGCTGTTTGGTGTGCCCTGTGTATGTGCCTGGGATGCCTGCCCCAGCAATTACTGTTTGGGAGTTGTTTTCTAACAGCTAGAAGGCCACTCTTGCACACTCAAGAACTATCAGAACAAGTCTGAAGTTTGTTCGTCTCTAGGGTAGATCAGACCTATGTGTGCTTGTAGGGTCCTGAAATTGTTCTCTATTTAATTTCAATTATAATCGTTACCAGATTTTCTTGATGTAAGCACAGTACCTTCACACAATGCCCTGGCACTAAAGATGGATTATCATGACTTTTGATGAATGTGGCACTGTTCTCACTTTACACTCAATTTGATTAACCCTTTGTGCGCCCAATGCATTGGATACCTCTCTGGTACTCAAAGGATTAAATCCAGGCAGACACTGGACATGTTCTGCTGTGAAAGACAAGTCATGGTTTAAAATGCTGTTGGAGATAACCAATTAAACCACAAGCGACAAATGATATTTGTCTTTACTATGAAGGGCGAAAAACATATACAGGGATCAATAGTGGGATATAATTCCTTCCAAATTATGTGTCTTTTATATTAATGGTGCCCCCTGGTGTCCAGACAATTCATCAGGTGTCTGGACAGTTATTCTATTGCATTCTATGGCAAAGATGAGCCACTGGCTACAGTTGTAAATAGAATGTGATAGTAACTGCTCCACCACTTTGTGACAGTATGACATGTAACTATTTCTGAATAAAGCAACTGCCAGAAGTAGACATACCTTTGTTTTATCCCACAGCAAAAAAAACAAACTATTATTATGTTTTATCACACGAAAATGTTACAGAGTTTTAAATCACAATTCCACCACCCCCGAATGTTAGGATGCCAAAACATTGATTTATAATGCTTTAAAAACCTATCTAGCAGTCAATGTGTTAAAAGCCCCATTAAAATCAATAGGCTATCAATGAATATTTTGTTCCTATGGAGTAGTTAGTTTCCTCCAGAATGTGGTCTTCTTCTTTTGATTTCTACATACAACCTTTACAGTATATGTTTTCTTTCTCCTTGCCATTAGCTGGTATGTAAAGCTAGTAAAAATAATCAAAGTCTTGCAACACTGTTGCACAAGCTGGAAATATTTTGAAATGGACTGTAGGACCGCAATTAGAGTGCACACGGGAATACCTGTAATTGCTTGTTTCTGCTTCAGTCGCATATGGCGATATTGTAAAACACAGCAAGAGAGAAGACAGATTCCACTTTCTTATTTACAATGAAAAGTATGTGCCGCACCTATCCATCTAGCTGAAGAGGTGCATTTTGGGACAAACCATCAACACCACAAGGAATGAAAATTCATGTATACTTAAATGGGGCAATGCTTTCGAGACTTCCCTCGTATTCAAGCATTTAAATCAATGGGAATTCATGTAATTTTCACCCCCACCACATTGGTGCAATTGTTTACTTCAGATTGTATCCTATTACCTTGATGAATAACACTCCAAAAAGTCTTATGGCTAGAAACGTTATAGTAATCGGTGGCATTTCAGACAATATTGAGTTACCACCCCTCTGGTCCCTAAAGAGTTAAACATTGCACAATAATTAGAAATGAGATGAATACTCTAGATACCCTAAAGTCACAATATCACAATGCTGCAGTTGTTGAAGGCGAATGCACTGAATTATTTGAACCACAAAGGTAATAACATGGTTACTACAATTAATATTATGCAAACAAATATGACTGCCACCTCAGACCTTTAGTATTGGCTGCTTCAATGAGCACTACACGTTTTTATATAATAAGAAAACATATTGCTGGGATTTTCCTGTTCAGCAAAAATAAGTTTACACTCAATGCTGGGAAATGCTTCATTCCAAACCTATTACAGCTAAAACCGTTTCTTTTATATTTACTTGCTAATAACAATGCCAACTGGGGGGTTATGCACTAAGGTGTGATAAAGAGGTGATAAAGTGGAGATAAATTCTCCAAGTACTATGTTATTCCTAAACTTTCTCCAACATTAGGGATCTTAGTGTATAGGCTCCACAGAATAACATAGGACTTGGAGAGTTCATACCTCACAAGTGTCCCTCTTTGAGACCCAAATCCTTCTGTTCCTCTTTCCCTCCCTTGTGTCCCTCTTTTTAGGAGATCAGACTATGTGGTAGGTATATAAGTGTATCACATTGCTTCACAGCAATAAAACTAACAATGTTTGTTTAAACTTCAATAAATGTGTTTATACATTAGTCTGTGTAAATAAAATATGTTGGTCTTGTTCTATACCATTTATTCAGTTAAATACAGTGGTGTCAAAAGGTCAAGAAATAACCTAAAAATTATTGGTAATGCCCTGTCCACCAGTCACACCACCTAAAACACAAGTGTCCCTCTTTTGCCATTTGAAATGTTGGGTGGGATGAGAGTTAATCACATTGGATAAGATATCTCCATTTTATCACACCTTAGTTCATCTCCCCCTGGTTTGTACCATGTTAGACGTAGCAATACAGGAGGCAAATATAGTTGTTGAAACCTTTATTGGCTAACTATGCAGATTTAGGATGCAAGCTTTCAAGACCTCTTAGGTCTCTTCCTCAGGCATGTTATACTGACAAATATGAAAACATCTCTCTTATATACAAATACACATTGCATTGTTTAGAATGGAAATAAGGTAAGAAACCTCGATCCAGGCCCAGATACTTTGATCTGTCAATGGTAAATTGCAGTCTTCCTCTGAGGAGTTAGAGGTATTTACGATCCCAGTGGGCCTGTTGGAAAGGTTAATCCACAATGAGATGATGTGACAGGAATTCTCTGTCTTTATTCAAACCATAATGTATAGCATTAAAATTCAAAATTAATTTAACCTCCCATATTTTTTGTCCCTCTGAGTGTGGAACAGTCCCATCAGTACAGTTAATTTAATGTCCCTAACACCGTGTCCATTTTGGCAAAATGTTCTCCCACTGGAGACTCTGTCTTTTTGTTGTTAACTCTGCATCTGTGGGAATTAAACCTTTTAACAACAAAAAGACAGAGTCTCCAGTGGGAGAACATTTTGCCAAAATGGACACGGTGTCAGGGACATTAAATTAACCGTACTGATGGGACTGTTCCACACTCAGAGGGACAGAAAAATATGAGAGGTTAAATTTGAAGTTTAATGCTATACATTATGGTTTGAATAAAGACAGAGAATTCCTGTCACATTATCACTTTGTGCATTATCCTTTCCAACAGTCCCACTGGGATTGTAAATACCTCTAACTTCTCAGAGGAAGACTGCAATTTACCATTGACTGATCAAAGTATCTGGGTCTGGACTGAGTTTTCTTATCGGATTTCCATTCTAAACAATGCAATGTGTATTTGTACATAAAAGATATGTTTTCATATTTATCTGTATAACATGCCCGAGGAAGAGACCTAAGAGGTCTTGAAAGCTTGCACCCTAAATCTGCTTAATTAGTCAATAAAGGTATCAACAACTATATTTGCCTCCTGTAATCCTATGGGAGAGGGGAGCTTCCAGTTACAGTTCTCTTTAGAATGTGATAGTAACAGCTTCAAGTATAATACCATTTAAATTACTTATCACCCTTGCTCTGTACAGCAGGAAAACCCTACAATATGGTTTTACTGAATGCAGGCAAATAACACAATTCTATCCCATCAGAAAAAACAATATAAATATTACAGCAGAAACAAGATAGTGAGTACCCCACCACACAGAGCCTACAGATAAGTATGGATACATGCGACATAGACTAATGACTTCCTGGTTGCAGCAAAAGGACTGGCCCCATGCGGCACTGGATTACATATCTAAGTAGGTTACAAAACTTAGGTAGGCACTAAAAGCAATGGATTACTTACAGGTAACATAGGTCTGATGAGAAGTAACATACATTTGATTACCTTTATCTTATATAAGTCAGATACTAAAAAGCACTGAATACCTATAGGTTCCATAAATCATGTGGTCAGGGGAATTTTAGTAAATGGTACACAGTAGTCGTCTGGGGGTGTAGAGTTACAGGAGGCCTCACCCCAAGGTCCTAAAGTTCCAAGCCCTTCTGCAAGGAACAAGATTAACCCTTTAAGGACAAGATCTGTATTCAACACACTGCTTTGCAGTATACTGCACAAACTTTTGCTGCTCAAAGGGTTAATTCTACTATCAGAAAACATTGAGGCTTCCTGCCTGGGTGCATAACACATCCTGGTGGCTGCTTTGCCCACAAATATTAACCCCTGAATGTCAGAGAAAAAATTTGTTTGCCCTTATTGTGCAGAAGGTTTTCCACAGAATTTATCCAGAATTTAGCGCTTTAGCACCAGTATTTCTGTTTGTCTCTAATTTTGAGAGTACCCTGTCTATCATTTACATATTCCCATTCTTTTTTTTTTCCTTCAAAATTTGCCCCATCTCTTTAACCCCTTAGTGACCGGCAGTGCGCACACGTGGCTGGAACTTAACGCCCGCCAAACTTTTTTTCCATTACTTAAAATGACTTCCGGGACATACATGCACGTCCTCTGTCCACCTGGGACATCCACTCGGGACGTACATGTATGTCCTCGGGCAGTAAGGAGTTAAAGTGGAACTGACACTTTATAATGGCTTTGGTGATTCTGAAAGAGCTTTCAAAATCTCCTATAGTAATTGCTCTACCATGCACTGGAGACCTCGCTAGCATTCACGGGGTTAAAATCCCCATTTAAATCAATGGGAGTTAACCCTTTCAGTGCCAGAGGGATACGCTCTGCAATGTGTTGTGTACTCCTCTGGCACTGAAAGGGTTAAATACTGTGTTCCATATAATGCACATCTACCTCATTATGTTTACAGCATTGATCCATTAATCATCTGAGCGCCATAGATATTCAACCCATTGCAACCCAATGTGTTTGATACCTCTTTGGCACTCGGTGGGTTAATCCTGTCTGTGATACTCTGTTTTTAAAGGATTGTTTTTTATTAATATGTATTAACCCCTTAAGGGCCAGCCACACATGCACGCGGCCAGCACTTAAAGGGGAACTATAACCCCAACTAAAGTCCACCCCACCTAATTAGGCATCTAGCGATAAGCTTAACAATCAAACTGTTATGTAGAATATTGACGGCGTTAGTCAAAAATCCTAACTCAGCCGACACTGATGGCCAGGCAACAGCACAGACATCTTTGCTTACAGACGTCTGTGCTGTCAGTCCCGGTCTCTAAGAGGCGTGGCATGGTACCTTAAGGTACTTTAAGGTACCCGCAGGCGCGCAGATGCCTCTTGAGTGCAGTTCCTGGCCATCAGTGTCGGATGAGGAAGGATTTCTGACTAACGCGGTCTTTATTCTATGTAACAGTTTGATTATTAAGCTTATTGCTAGATGCTTAATAAGGTGGGGTGGACTTTAGTTGGGGTGATAGTTCCCCTTTAAGGACCACATACCATTTTTTTTTTTAATTTTCGGATCCGATTAAGGGCTCCCCGAACGGCGTGCAGCCACACGGGAAGCCCTGAAATCCATGACGGCCCTGCAATGTCATGGGTCCTTATGGCTCGCCAACCCATTATGTGCTAGGACCATCATGGGTCTTTAAGGGGTTAATATAAGTGATTGATTTAATCGAGTTAACCCTCTTTGGGGCTACTTTATCTGATATTTTTTTCAGGTTTCCTTTCCCATACTTTCTGCAATTGTTGTAATTGTCCCCTATTCTGCAGTTGATTTGCTCTAAATTAGCTCTAGTGCTTTCATGTACATTGGACACCCCATGATCTAATGCAGTGGTTCTCAAACCTTTTTTGCTCGGGGCACCCCTAAAACATAATCTAGAACATTCAGGGCACCCCTAACATATTTAGTGTAATTTATCAAGGGCATAATGACGTGTAGAATACATAAATATACAGTTGTTATTAGGTCTTACAATCATAATAACAAAACTAAACATGTTGTTCAAAACGATTCTATAAATCTTTATTTAAAAGTCCATTTTTGTTAGTCTTCATAGATAACACAGGGCACCTTAAAGGAATAGTAATGTTTCATAATAAAAGCAGCTCTAATTAATCATCATAATATTTGGACTTTGGAGAGTGTTATTTCAATACTGTCAGAGTTATAGTTCAAGAGTAATTCAATGACAAAGTGTCCTAGTCCTGCCCCTTTTACTGATGTAACACTGCTCAGCCAGAGCAGAAGGGAGGTGCCCAGGTAGATTGCAGAGACAGACAATCTTCAATGAAGTTAAGGGAAAAAGCTGAAAAGCTTGTCAAGGGGGGAGGGCTTTCATTGTTCTGATAGGAAGAATATTGTCCCTTGCTGTTATCTGTCTGGTCTATGGTCTGCATTCCACATCTGAGAAGAGATGGCTTACACTAGGTAAAAGGGGCGGGAGGGGGAAACTTTGCTTGTGAATATCTCTCAAACCATAAAGGTTTGAGAGATAAGACTTATATCGTTCTTCGTGTTTTTTTAATACCTACAAAATAAAATAAAACGAAGTATTACTATCCCTTAAAGCTAATGTCCATGGCACACCACTGAATCACTGATCTAATATGAAGTCTAATGATACAAGCAATCCCAGATTGGTAAATCTGGACTTTTGAGTCACATTAGCTTGATGGGTAAATAAACTAAACAGCGTCTGCAATTAGCAGGAGAATTGTTACTATCTGTGCATCTGTAATCAGTCAGCAGTGATCTGCATGCCTCTACCATGCACACGGAGTGGAAAGAGTATCTGACTGAAAACTGGAATCACTTATACGCATTTCTTTCTTGTTCCGCTTGGAAAGAAAATATAACTTGAATTTAATGCAGGGGAAACCACAACGTCTACTTTGAACTACAATCACAAAATAAAAACAGATGAAGAAAATTAAGATAAAGAGATGAACATGTCTCTCCATTTCAGTTTGAAACTAGCATTAGTGGGCCCTATGTTCAAAAGAAACAAACAATAATTCTGCTGGAAACCCCATCCAAACCACAGGGGTTAAATAAAAATCAATTTAAATGTTGCCTTTAACTATTTCAGTGCTAGTGGTTTGTCAGAAACCTCACTAGCAATGTAAGCATTTAAAGGGATAGTAATGTTTCACAAAAACAGCAGCTCCAATTAATCTTCATAGTATTGGAGCCATAGAAAGTGCTATTTCAATACTGTCAAGAGTTATGGTTCAAGAGTAATTGAATGATAAAGTATCCCCTCCCGCCCCTTTTACCTAGTGTAAGCCATCTCTTCTCAGATGTGGAACGCAGTCCATAGACCAGACAGATAACAGAAGGGGACAATCTTCTTCCTATGAGAACAATGAAAGCCCTGTCCCCCTTGACAAGCTTTTCAGGTTTTTCCCTTATCTTAATTGAAGATTGTCCCTCTCTGCAATCTACCTGGGCACCTCCCTTCTGATCTGGCTGAACAGTGCTACATCAGTAAAAGGGACAGGAGGGGGATATTTTACCATTGAATTACTCTTCAACTACAACACTGACAGACTTGAAGTAACACTCTCCAAGGTCCAAATACTATGATGATTAATTAGAGCTACTTTTATTATGAAACATTACTATCCCTTTAAAGCTCTAATAAGCATTGTCGTGATTGGAGGTTGAAAAAAAACTGTGCTGAACTTGAAGAGCAGTTGGCAAATGTAACTCTTAGAAGTTACTAGGTCCCCAATAGACCTTGGGCCAACCTCATATCTACCAGTTATCAATCTTACCATTACATTAACCCCTTAAGGACCAAAGCAATGTATTGCCCACCCCCTGGTCTTTATAACTAACGCGGCAATACATTTTTGTACTTAATACCGATGCGTTACATTAGTAATGCTGAAATTGAGCTATATACTGTGCAATAATATTATAAATTATCCCCTTCACACCACTTTTGCAGCATGCCAGGCCACATCGCTTGACCGGACAAATCGCAATGAGGCACAAACTGCTTCTATTCAGTATATGTAAAACCTTGCCCCTTGATGAAAGGAGTACAGGTTTTTCCGTATAATGAAAGAAGATTGTCCCATGTCGTGATCCTCTTCCATTTCCAAGGCTCAAAGGATGATTTAAGTATAAGAGGTGTGAGGGGGACAATTTATAATATTACTAGTGTAAAAGCCCGTGTACATGGGCAAGGGTCCGGGTATTGTTAAACCTTCGAGTGCCAGAGGGGTACACAATGCATTGCTTTGCAATGCATTGCGTACCCCTCTGGCACTCAAAGGGTTAAGAGGCCGCTACCTCACTCCTCCACTCGATGCAGTCTTGCGTTGCCTCAGTCATGCGATGCATTCATGCTCAGTAGAGACTGCCAGAACGTGGGCAGTCTCTACTGAGCATGAATGCATCGTGACAAACATCCTAGCGAATTATTATATAGGATTACACAGTATATAGCGCAATTTCAGAATTACTAACTTAACTCATCAGTATTATGCACTACAAAAATGCATTGCAGCGTTAGTTATAAGAAAACATTACTATCACTTTAAGTGGTTAAAGTGATAGTAACGTCTCAAAATTATTTTATTTTGTATTGTATTAAATAAAAATAAATTATTTGCAGCAAACCCCATCTCTCAAACCTCTATGGTTTGAGAGATATAGGCAATGAAAGTTGCCCTAGCTGTAAAGCTGACAGCAGGAGATTCGAGTCGTGGGACTCGAGGAGGCTCTTCAGCAGAGCCGAAATTGCGTTATTTAAAAATAATTACTTCATTGGAACGATCTACAAAGTGTGCTTGCAAACCAGGCACACTTTGTAGACCGTTCAATTGAAGAAGTTCTTTTTTAATAATGCGATTTCGGCTCTGCTGTGGAGCTGACGGCTGGTCCCCGGACCAGGATCTCTTGCTGTCAGCAGAGCGCTGATGTCAAGAGAAGGGGAGGGAGAGGTGGAACTTTCAATGCTAATATCTCTCAAACCATAGAGGTTTGAGAGATGGGGTTTGCTGCAAATACTTTATTTTTATTTAATCTACAATTCAAAATAAAATCATTTTGGGACATTACTATCACTTTAAGGGAGATTGGCACCATTACATGACCCAAGTTGGCAATAGCACCTTTGGCTTTAATCAAGATAAGTGGGTCTTTACCCCCTAAAACAGTAAGTAGCAACACAATGGGGTGTATTTTAATATCTCCAAGTTTGTTGCCAATTATCTAAGACTTTTTCATTTCAATAAATATACCTGTGCACCACTGTTAAACTCAATCCATTCTCCTTGTTACTGGTTGCAGCTTACTGTTACTTTTTTCCTTTCTTTCCTAAACATTTGGGGCACAGTAAAGAAAGTATAAGATGAACCAATCTGGAGTAAAGGAATGGTACCACAGGGAGAAATAAAACTTCCTATTTAAATCAAAGAGTTTGCATTTATCACCTGTGATGCAATTGGTTGTTTCCAGAATTATTTCACTTGTTTTTGTTTTGTTTTTTTTGGGGGGGATGGGGGTGTTGTTTTTCTTTTAAACCTAGAGCCCTTAGTGAATTTTTTTTTGTGCATCAGCAGTCCCTCAAGCCACTCTCGCCATGCAGTCATCTGTACTGAGGCATCAGAGACAATGCAGTGATCTTCTTCCTGCAACTTCTCCATGACAACTGTGGGTTACAGAAAAGTTGCGGCAGGTCCACGAATGGCTGTCACAGTGACAGTCAGTCATTCTGCTTTTTCTGTAAGAGGAAAAAAACAGATTCCATGCGAGTTTGCTACTACAGTATAGCAATCCTTGAATCTGTAAATGTTGTTCACTGCATGACAAACAGAATGTTAAAGAAAAAGTAACACTTTCCAATACTAACCCCCCACTTACATTACTTTGACCAGAAAATCCTAATAGCCCCTATGATTTATTTTCTTCAATCTTGTTCTTCAATCAGTCCTGGATGTCGTGGACATGAAGGTGGACATGACAGGTGCAATCAGAACCACAGACACACACTGCCCGCTGCGCATGATAATCTTAACCCTTTAAGGACCGGTGAAGTATAAAATTAGGCTCATGCACTCTGCCTCCTTCAGTTTGGAAAAAAGAATAATTCCGGCATCTATCATGTCTGCCTCTATGGACATGATGACCAGGACTGGTACTTCCCCTTTAAATGCTGCAATCAAGGATGAATCTACACAGACGTGCAACTCAAGTGGCCATTTTTCATATGATTGAAATGTGTATGTGTGTATATATATATTTATATATACAGCAAGAGTATATATATATAATTACCTTGTCCTTTTATTTCTTCTGCTCCATGCTCCTTTGTAAAAGGAGAGAAGTGGGAGAACATTTTTGCCAAAATGGAAACAGTGTCAGGGACATTAAATTAACTGTACTGATGGGACTGTTCCACGCTCAGAGGGACAGAAAAAATATGTGAGGTTAAATTAATGTTGAAGTTTAATACTAAACATTATGGTTTGAATAAAGACAGAATTCCTGTCACATTATCACTTTGTGGATTAACCTTTCCAGCAGTCCCACTGGGATCGTAAATACCTCTAACTTCTCAGAGTGAGACTGCAATTTACCACTGACTGATCAAAGTATCTGAGTCTGGACTAAGTTTTCTTATCCAATTTCCATTCTAAACAATGCAATGTGTATTTGTTTATGAGAGGTGTTTTCATATTTGTATGTATAACATGCCTGAGGAAGAGACCTAAGAGGTCTGAAAGTTTGCATCCTTCATCTGCTTAGTTAGCCAATAAAGGTATCAACAACTATATTTGCCTCCTGTATTTCCATGGCTGACACGGTACCAGCTCTCACCTGTTGTAAAATCATGTCAGACACCTTCCTATCAAGATAATTAAGATGCAGTTTTGGAGGATAAAGAGGTGAAATTCTGAAGCAAACCAACGGCACTGTAAAGGACAAATGAAAATTCCCATTTATTTCAGTGGGGCTTTTAACCCTTTGAGTGCCAGAGGAGTATCCAAAACATTGGAAAACAATGTGTTGGATTCTCCTCTGACACTCATATGGTTAACCCCTTGAATGCTAGTGATGTCTGCAATGCATTGCTTTGCAATGCTAGACAGATATAAAGAGATGCAAGGCCACTCTTGCATTCAAGGGGTTAAAAGTACAACTTAAAATAAACCCAGCAAATATCCACACAAGGAGAGGGGTGCTCTTATGACAGCAACAGTAATATTAATAAAGTCACACCAATTTCTATTTACAATGGTAAGCTTGGACCAGCTGAAATCCAAACAACAGGTATTGGCCACAGGGGAATACCCTGCCCCGTCCAGGATCTCCAAGAACTCTGGTACACAGTGGAATAAAATTAACGATGATCGGTAAAAGTAAAAAACAAGCTTTTATTATATAAATATAACCAAAAAAGCCTTATGTTAACGAGCTTCAGGTAGAACCTTTCATCAGAACAACCTGCTCACCTGGAGTATCATTGAAGGATGGAAACGATAGTGACAAAATAATGAGATTTACATTATGATGTTGGTGAGGCTTAATCAGGTAGGGGAGATTTAAATCATGATGTTGGTAAGGCTTAATCAGGTGGGGGAGATTTGGAGGGGGGGAGCCAGAGTTTGCTTTGAAATGGGCAGGAGTGGGTGGAACCAGGCTAGGAGTGGATGCTGGCTGTAAACCGGAAGATCATCCCCTGTCCTCAGTATTAAAGTCTGAAAAAAGAGTGTCCAGGGCAGATCTGGAGAGTTCCCAGGTACGGATAGGTTAAAGTAGAACCAATGCCTCCTAATAATAGCCCCTTATTTACTTTATTATAGACACAAAATCCTAATACCCCCTATGAATTGTCAGTCTATCCTGAATAGCATGTCTATAGAGGCGGACATTCAAAGAGAAAATATTACACAGTGCTCCAATTATCCTAAACACAGTCCTTCATAGTTGAAATTCAATTAGTCCATATAAAGTCCATACAGGTTTGTGGTCTTATCCCCGTTGCTCAATCCAAACTGCAAGTTGTGCCCGCTTGCATATAGTCCCAATAGACTGCAAGATATATAGGAAAAAGGAGAGCAAACACAAGGGAGACCAATCTAAGTGTAGCAGTTTAATGTCCAATCTTATAAAACACAAATAGAAATACACATTCCCCTTCAGGGTATCTACTTACTAGAAGTAGCCCAATATCAGAGCCTATAGTTTACAAGATACACTCCACTTATTCGGAGCCTCTACTCTCCAGTCCGTCTAGGCGTTTCGGTCGCTCCTGCACAGCCAATTCCTTCCGGTGAAGTCACTTCCTCGGATTCGCTGATACTGCGCCCCAAGCCTCAGTCTGGTTAGAGTCGGCTCTAAACTGTCAGAGATGTCCGTGCTCACTATTCCCTGGACATTAAACTGCTACTTAGATTGGTCTCCCTTGTGTTTGCTCTCCTTTTTCCTATATATAGAGGCGGACATGACAGTTGCTTGCAGATTTTTCAAAGTACAGCAGGCAAATTGCATGTATTGCACACCCTTCTGGTGTTAAGAGCACCATGTGCAATGAGCAGAGTTTGAAGAGTTAAAGCAGGTGTCACTTTAAAATCACGTGTTATCTTAGCTTTAAATAAGGCTAATACAGCCAAAGAGATAAAACAACAGCTATAAAGAAAAATCTGATTTTGTATTGTACTCTCAGCACTAGGTCCCCCCATACCCTTAATCCAGTTCATTGCTCCTGGTATGATAACAAAGACTTCCTGCTTGCTGTCATCCCTATGTTGTTTCAGGTGAAAAAAAGATGCTAATTCTTGGTGCAGGGTGGGAGTCAGAATCCCTGTGTGAGGCCTACACATCCTGCAATAAAGGTGGGCCCGGTGGGCCAAAGATGATATCACCTACTATTCAGTCCTTTCATCAGCCCTGAAGGACATGATTTTCCTTCATAATTCAATTTATAATTATATCAATAGATTGTAAGCCCTGTGGGTCGGTCTTTGAATTGCAACAGTGTGTCAGTTGTTCTGTAGACTGCAAGCTTTGATGCTCGGTATTCATGTTGATTCCAAGCAATATGTTCAGTTGGCGAATTGAAAACCGTGGTTTGTGGGTTCATTTTCTATTGACTGCCTGCATTGTCATAGGTGAAATATGTGGGAATGGATGTGGGTTCCCATGTCCAATTTTGCCCCTGGGCCCAAATGTTTCTAGTTACACTTCTGACAAATATTAAGAAAAGCCATTATGTGAAAAAGATTGCAAATTTGCTGCTGTATGTATCTACCCATTTTTGTCTGGTTTCTCACACAGTTTTTGGTAGCTATCCCCTTCTGTCTACTTCCCATTTATCTTCTCTATCGTGGCAGTGGCACCTTAACATAATTAATGATGGTTCTCCCTAACACTATCGCTGTTGGAATGTACAATTATTTGTTTAACTAGTGTCTTTACCAGTAGCGCTGCCATCCTTTCTACATTTTTTGTCTCGTTTAAAAATGTGCATTTAGAAGGTCAGTGTTTTTTCCCAACTCAGCAAAAGGAAGAGGACAGAAGTTGCTATAGCATGTCATGTTCAATTGACTGTTGTAACAATAAAATGGTACTGACATTCACAGTATGTAACCATTTATCAACAGCGTGTTAGTGCACAGTCCACTAATGGTTTTGCTTTCTTTAAATAAATATATATTGGCAGGATTTCTCCTGTTGAGTAAAAACAAGTCTACTCCCACTGTTGTATTAAATCTAAACCAAAGACTATAAATTTGTAAATGTGCATTTTAGAGGCGGGTGCAGTGTTTCTGATGACTATTCCACTTTACATAACACTTTTGGTTTTGTTGTCTAGGAAGGGTCTGGTTAGTGAGCAGATCTTCCATAGACTGCAATAGCAATAACACAACTATAAAACGAAAAGGCCATGACAAACTGCGCCACACTTTTTGCACCATAGCATTTCCTGGTAATGAGCTTAGTCTTGTTTTACTCAGCAGGAGACATATCACATTATTTTATTTTACATTAAGTATCTCTATTGATTTAAAATATTATAGCCCACAACCAATGAGGTAGGAGATTTTGAAAGCAAGTGAACAAAGTCTTCATTTATTTTGAACTAGTTGAACAGCCCGTTACACGGGCCATAGTGCCACTGCCACCCGGTTGCGGGGCAGTCACGCGCAGTAGAGACTACCGGCGCCACGCCTGATACAGAGCTGGACGCTCCTTCGGAGCACCCAGCTCTGTATCAGCCGCGGTGTGGGCAGTCTCTACTGCGCATGACTGCAGCATGCGCAGCAGTGTCTACTGTTCATGTCTTGGCGTTACACACGATTTAGCAAATTATTATATAGGATAGGAGACTATGTGAAAACAGCATATTAATTTCATATTTAATATTACTTTTATTGTCTTAAAAAGTGCTTAAAGGGGAACTACCACCCCGCAATAACTTAAGCTTGATTGATTGCTCATCTGGCAACTAGCTGCTTAGTAGCGCTAGTCGCCAGAAATATTACCCGGTTCTGCAGATATCGGCGTTTTACCGATGGTGACAGGAGCAGGAAGCACGGACGTCTCTTCACAAAGGGACTGACAGCGCAGGCGCACGGACGTCACTGTGAAGAGACGTCCGTGCTTCCTGCTCCTGTCACCATCGGTAAAACGCCGATATCTGCAGAACCGGGTAATATTTCTGGCGACTAGCGCTACTAAGCAGCTAGTCGCCAGATGAGCAATCAATCAAGCTTAAGTTATTGCGGGGTGGTAGTTCCCCTTTAATAAGTATATCCTCCTGCCACTATCGTGTATTCTAATGTGAAGAAGCACACAATTTTTACCCTCCTTAATCCCCCACTATGCCTCATTCTCATTCCCACTGTAATCCTGTCATTTAATCCCATGGATTAAACATGTGCTTCTTTTGAGGACTCTGGGCACACAAATGCAGCCCATGTGTCACGGTGGACAAGCAAAACAGGAGTCAGACGGTATAGTAATAACCTTTATTAGAAGCGGTAATAAACAGCAGAATAACACAGCAAGTCAGAGGAAGGAGCAGAGGGTAGTCAAAGAAGCCAATCCTCTATCAGAAATAGGAGGCAGCCTCTAGGTTCCCAGTGGCTGAACCCACTGGTAGTCTCATATGCCAGATATGCCCCACGTAGAATCAACCGGTCTCTCCAAGGATAATACAAAAGGAGACTGACTCAAGCCTGCAGTTACTGGAAAAGGCCGTCTCTCCAAATGGATGGCAACAAGGGAGACTACTGACTCACATCTGCAGTCAGTAAGGCTAGAGTCTACTAGAGCCGCAGGTCTGCACCAGATTAGTTGCCAGACTAAGCCAAGGTCATACACGGAGCAGGTAGTCAGAGAGCCACAGGTCAGCACCAGAACGGATAGTCAGACAAGCCAGGGGTCAAACACGGAACAGGTAGTCAGCCAGATCCGCAGGTCTGCACCAGATTGGTTATCGGACTAAGCCAGGGTCATACACAGAAGGAGTAGTCAGACAGAGCCACAGGTCAGCACCAGAACGGGTAGTCAGACAAAACCAGGTAATACACGGAAAACGCTAAGCAAATGAACTGCACTGAATACCATGAAAGAGCCAATGAGCCCTGTGTCCAGGTAGTCTTTAAAGACCTGCCCCAAGGAAGGGAGGAGCCCAAAATTGGTCAGACTGCCTTTAAATGGTGCACACGTCCATGCTCCCGGACGTGTGCCCAAAAATTATGTCACCTGACAGTGGCCGAACTGCCAAGAACACGAGCGGCTGAGCCGTGAGGGGCAAAGATGCGGCCGCATAGCGCATTGTGACACCATAGAGGAGAAAAGTATGTCCTCAAACTCTCTGGATTAATTACGGGGATATAGGGACAGAGGCTCATTCTCAACCTGTAGTATTATTATCTTCAAATTTCTATTGTGCTATATTATAGTTAAACAAAACAATAGAATACCTAATGTACAGGGATAAAATATTTAAGGACATTAAAAGTCACTGGAAATAGAAGAATAAGAGAGCACTGCTTGGTAGAGTATACAATCTATGAGGGACTGGCACAAAAGGTCTTAGTGCTTGTAGTTGCTGAATGCCCGAGCCACATATTGTGACATTTGCTACAAGGACCTGTAGGGACAAACAATCAGCTGATAGTGTAATGGAGGAAATATGAGGAGTGATAATAGAAAAGTATGATTAGTTTGAAGTTGGGGAAAGTAAAATTGCTTATCCCAGTGTAGGAGTAAATGAAGGGTGAAATGAGGACAGTTACAAAGCAGTGTGGAGTGAGATGGGGTTGATGTCGCAGGAAACAGAAATACAGAAAGGGGCAATGTTGTTTAGTACATTGTAGGTTAGAACATGGATCATAAATTTGATTCTAGATGGAACAGGCAGCTATTGCAGAGATTGATCGAGAGTAATTATGTTAGCAAAGTGATAAGTGAGGAAGTTTAACCTTTCAGAAACATTCAAAACAGATTTGAGAGAGGACAGCCAGATAAGAGGGCTATTAAGGAGAGGGTTGCAATAATCAAGGCACAGATGATGAGAGCATAAATTAGGATTTTGGTTGTATCTTTTGTGAGAAAGTTACAGATGTGTGATATGTTTCTATTAGGATAGTGGAAGGATTTGACAAGGGCTTAGTTGTGGGGAAAGAAAGAGTGCAGAGTCAAAGAAAAGACACTATCCAAAGCTAGTGCTATGGCATTACAAATGGTCGCAATTGATTCCCGCTATCTAATACGCATTTCATTATCCTAGTCACATAGAGTTCAAGAGTACACACTCAGAAGGTAATGAAAGTTCAATCTTTTATACACCCCTTGACAGGATTTCTCCCTTCCTTCCTAGGGAGTCTTGGTGATAGAGTTATTGGGGGAATTGTTCCTTTCTCAGTCTTTATCTACAGATTCTCAAAGAGGTCGCAGCCCTTCTAAACCAACTGTGAGAGGTGTAATAGTACTAGAACATCTGCATGATTATATTCATGAGAGCCCTTGCGAAAGTGTTGTAACAAATATGAAATGCATTGGGCATTGCTTTTTAACAGTGCAGAGAATCATATTATCGGATATTTTAATATTAATAAATACAGTTCTCTACTATCCCTTGGAAGTCTTTGGAACATTGCTTATTTGTGGAGAAAATCCTAGAGAGACAACCACTGACTTGATCTTGATCTTGGTTCTGGTGAGCATATAATTGTAGGGGGGTGGTATTTATTTCCTAATGTACAGATATCTCCTTTTTCTTGTTGTTCTAGAGTCAAAGATGACTTCAGGGCAGCGAGTAGACGTCATATAGGAGTCACTCAAAGTAATAACTTCAGGAGGAGGTTTGATGGATGGAGGAAAAAGGAGACGTTCTCTTTTGGATTGATTGAGTTTTATATTACCATCCAGACTTGGTCAGTGCCTTGGCAGCCCAAGCTCATTCAGCTCACTTACGGCCCATTTTAGTAACAATGAATCCTGAATCGAACAGGACAAAATACTGAACTTTAGACATGTTTTGATTTGCAGGATGGAAGACACCAGAGGTCATCATTCAAACCATTGTTGTGGCCTGAAATTGTACAGTGGCGCTGTTGCTACACCATCCTATGGAGAGTTATGGACCCGGGACCAGAGCTGTCCATAGGATCGTGTAGCAACAGCACCACTGTACAATTTCAGGCCACTGCGATATTGCACCTAAAAAATTCAACTTTGAAAATTAATAACTTTTGAATGAAACACCTTTCAGCAGTGGGAGTACTCTTGTTTTACTCAGGGGGACAAACCCTACAACATATTTTTTTTTACATTTTAAGTATTACTATCCCTTTAATTGCAAGCATATGTCTGTAATCTATGAAGGGGATGAACAAGGGGAAAATATAAAGAGAGGTATGGACTTCAGGACTATATCACTGATGATCAATATAGATTGTGTAATTACCACATTTTTCTAAATCTCTTGATTATCTCTGTAAATCTCAGGACCCATACAATATAAACCTACTTTCACTTGCCAAGTTGTGAAGCAAAATCTGCACTGGATACGTTTTTCAGAACCATGATGATTACAGTAGTTAAACATGCTGACTTTCACTTTTATGATTATATCCCACATGCTCCTTCACTAAATGAACTGTTGCAGAGTAAGCGAAACACTTTAGCCAAAAAGGCAGATTTAAAAAAAACACTATCCTACTGCTATACTACAAAAAATAGTGCATCTGTTAGAATTAAACTGCCACACAGACAGTTTCAATATTACAGTAAAAAGGGATACAGAAGTGCATAACCCTTTGAGTGCTGAGGGGTGTGCAACACATTACTTTGCAATATGTTTCACACCCCTCTGGCACTCAAAGGGGTTAAAATGAATATATGTTTGTGTATGTGTAAACGTGTGGAAGAGTATCTGTGTGTGCATAAAAGTGAATGTGGGAATTAGAGTGAGAGTCTGTGAGTGTTTACGTGAGACTATGGGCATGTGAGTGCATATGTGTACCTGTTATTTAACTTAAAATGCAATGAAATGCCTGACAGGATTAACTCTTTAAGGACCAGACGAATGTGCAGTGCATTCATAGTAACACAATAACTTGATTAAAGAAACTGAAAAAGACATGTATCCATCAAGTTTAGCCCCATACCATATCAACCTTGTTGATCTAGCGGAAGGTTAAAAAAACCCACAAAAACTATTGAAGCTATTTCCAATAAGACACCACAAGGGTAAAAAAAAAATCTTTCCTAACACTAAAATGCAATCGAAAGTTTCCCTGGGTCAACATGATGTCTGCTTTGAAATCAGCAGTCTCAGTTCTCAATATTGTTATAGAAAAATATCCATTATTTTTTTGAAAGCAGGTACAATATCTGCAAACACAGTATCCAGAGGTAAATAATTCCAGAACGTTACTGCCCTTACTGTAAAACATTGCCTTCTTTATTTTAATTAAAAGCCCCCGAACTTTAGATTTTAAAGGATGACCAGGTCTTTGAGTAAATAATTCCTTACAGTTCTTTGCTTTAAAGTGTTAGTAATGTCCACAAAAAAAGTGCATTTAGAAGAGCTTAAAAAGCTGAGCTAAATGAAAAAAAAAAAGTATCTTTCAAACCACTATGTCACCCTCGCTCCCGTTCCGGGTGCAGTGCGGGGTTTACCGCTGTTCCGGTTCTCTTCCGGGTTCTGCCGACGCTGCGCCACGTGCGTCGTGACATCATCCAGCTGCGCCTATTTTTTGAGGCTCTGGTGCACTCTGATAGTGTTCCAGATGTCTCTGTTGTAGCCAGCTGTCTTGGGAACCTGTAAGCCTCATCTGTGTATGACCTAGCCTGCCTTGACTACTCTCTCTGCCAGCCGCCTTGGGAACCTGTAGCCTCATCCGTGTATGACCTAGCCTGCCTAGACTACTACCTCTGGAGTACTCCTTGATCTCACATCTTACTTAACACCTGGTCCAGTTCTAGGACACTTGCTGCCATTCTCTCTGGACAGGTCAGTTACTCTAAGTCCATTACTCTTTGTCTCTTACTCCTAGGAGAGTTTCAGCCTTCAGGCCCCCGCTCTCTATCACAGCTCCCTACTCCTCAATCTCAAGCATTCACTCTCCCCCACAGGAGAGCAAGTGCTGTCAGTAGGGTACCATCCAGGGTTCACTTCCAGCTCCTCTGGGGTTTGTCATCCAGCCTTGCGGCTGGCACCTTTACCCGGCCTAGGCCGCAGCACAGTACTTGTACTGACAGCCAACGCACGCCGAGCATCGCACACCACTCCGCACTCCCTAGCACTCCCTCTCCTGTGGGTTCCGCCCCACCTGGTGTTACCGTTCTGACACACTATGGTTTAAGAGATACGGGCGTTTAAAGTTTGCTCTCTCCTACTGACAGCTGTAAAGCTGTCAGCAGGAGATGTGTGTCGGTCAACACGGAGACGCTTGAGAAGTGCCGCAATCTCTTTATTTACCACGAATCCCTTCATTGGAATGGTCTAAAACGAGTGCTTGAAAACCAGGCACACATTTTAGACCATTCCAATGAAGGGATTCATGGTAAATAACGAGATCACAGCACTTCTCAAGCGTCTCCGTGTCAACCGACACAGATCTCCTGCTGACAGCTTTACAGCTGTCAGTAGGAGAGATCAAACTTTAAACGCCCGTATCTCTTAAACCATAGCGGTTTGAGAGATACTTTATTTGCATTTAGCTCAGCTAAATGCAAAAAAACTTTTTTGTGGACATTACTAACACTTTAATTTCAAATATGCTTATAAATGGCAATAATGTAAACAAACCCCTTAATTTGATTTCTTGTACTCTGTACTTTTTCCATTTCACTAACTGGAGCTCAAAACTGTAGTCCATAGTATAGATGAGGCCTCACTAAGGATTTATATAGGGGTAGAATTGTATTTCCACCCTTCGCATCTACACAGTTTGTTATATAAGACAGTATCCTATTAGCCCACGCAGTGGCTGAGTAACACAAGCTCACTGCTGTGAAGTCTATTGTCTACTGGTACCCCTAAAATTTTCCTCTAATGAGTAGTCCCTAAGTAGTATCCCATTTAACCCCTTAACGACATGTGCCGTACTATGACCGTCACGGTCCTTGAAATACTCAAGGACCGATGACGGTCATAGTACGTCACGTACTTTTTACTTACAGCGCTCTACCGGGAGCGCTGTAAGTAAAAATAGGGCCTGAAATTGACCGCTCCAACATCGGAGCGATCTCTATCAGGCCCCATAGTGACGCGCCGATACACGCGACAGGTCACGTGTACCGGCGCGTACACGTGGTTCTATGCGGTCCTTATGGGACGGAAACGTCCCAGGACCGCCGGACGTTAAGGGGTTAATGTACATGTAAGCAGGTTTGTTTCTGCAGCCAAAATGCATAACATTCCATTTATCTATTCTAACCCTCATCTGCCAGTTTTCTGCCTATTCATTCAGTTTATCCAAATCTTTCTGCTCTTTTTATGTATTTCCTTGCAAAGCTTAGTGTCAACAGCAAAGATGGAGACACTACTTGTAGATCCTTCAATAAACAAGCCAACTGGTTCTTAAAGGGTTAATTACTGCTCTAATTTTTTCTGAAAAAAATCCCCAAGTGATGCTTCAGGGAGAAGCTTTCATGGCCTCTGTAAATGGAATTCCATAGAGAAGACCCACGTATTCCATTTTTTATTTCTTGCAGTGAAAAAAGGCCCTTAAAGTGGGAGAGAGGCACATAAAAATACAAATCAAGCAAAGGAGAACAGTAATTAAAGGGGAACTACCACCCCTCAACAACTTAAGCTTGACTGATTGTTCATCTGGAGACTAGCTGCTTAGTAGCGCTAGTCGCCAGAAATCTTACCCGGTTCTGCAGATATCGGCGTTTTACCGATGGCGACAGCTAGTCGCCAGATGAACAATCAGTCAAGCTTAAGTTGTTGAGGGGTGGTAGTTCCCCTTTAACAACTGTAGTGTCATGGAAAAATAAAAAAAAGTATTTTTAAGGAGAAGGGTTTTTAGAATAGCATTTTCCCACAGGGCTAATTATCAAAGCAGCCACTCGTCTTCTTCTTGCTGATAGATTTTATCCATCAGCGGTGATTTTTGGATACCGAGGCTTGAGCCTCACTACTCCATCTTCTCGGGTTGGGTTTTAAGTCGCAGGTTTGGATTATTCTTGATCTGTGTTGACTTGTCACAGTTGGGTTAGTTTCACAGGGTCTTCGCTGTGATGGGCCGCGGGTAGCGGTCGAAGGGGTTTGCAGTGGTGGCAGTGAGTTTTCTGATCAGAGGGTTCGGGTTCTGATCCAGTCCTTGGCAGAAGTTCCTACTCAGCTTCTCTAGGTGTTTGTCCAACATCTCGATGTCCAGCTCCCTGTGAAGGTCAGCTGTCCTTACGAATCTTGGAGCTCCGGACGATATCCGCAGGGCCTTGTTCTGGACTCTCTGAAGACTCTTCCGGTGTCGCTCATGGCAAGTGATCCATGCTGGGGAGGCATACGTCAGGGTAGGTCTGATGATTGCCTTGTAGACGTTAATCTTTGTCCGTAGTGGCATGGACTTGGTCTTCAGGAGTGGGTGTCTCAAAGCAGCTGAGGCATCTTGTTAAATATACCCCAACTGTTGCCCATAGTGGGTGATTACTGACACCTGGGAGTAAGGCATGATAAAGAGGAGATAACTTCTCCTGCGATATAACTTCTCCAGTTCCTATGTTTACTGTGGAGCCAACGCACTAAGATCTCTCCAACCTGAATCTTAGTGCATAGGCTCCATAGAATAACACAGAAACAGGAGAAGTGATTTCATTGGAGACGTTATCTCAAATTTATCACATTTTTACTACATCTCCCCCCTGGGGTGACAATATATTCCCCCATGGATTAATGACATATCCAGGATCCAGTTTTAAAGTGTCAGTAGTTTTATCATGCTGGAAGCTTCTTTATTCAAAAGTTATAACCATTCAAACTGAAATAACGTGGTGGAGCTGTTATGCTCACATTCTATGAATAACCATAGCCAGTGGCTCACCTCTCCCATACAATGCACAGAATAACTATTTGGACACAAGCTGTCTAGACATCAGACTACAAAGTCGCTAAAAGTTAACTATTAAACAAAAAACAAAGAGCCTTACAATACATGCTTCTTTCATAATATGACTTACTAGTCTTTCAAGTACCACCTACTTCCTCCCCACTCTGGGGACAACCCCAAATTATTCCACACACTCATCTTGTCCACCACACTTAAGCCCAGTCGACATTCTGAAATAAACTCCCACACCAGTCATTTTTAGTTCTGCTGGGGCAGGAGCTAAGATGTTCTCCAGGTGTGTAGACATGCAATTTAATTGCCAATAAGTCAGTCTGTGGACACTCTTGCAAATTGATCTCCTTTCCTAGGAGGACCTCAGGTCCAACAATCTAAATAAAGGGTAAAACAGCTTTTCACTAATAAAGCATTTGTGGATGGAAGGGAGATCAGTGACTTCTTGATAAATGAGTCACATATAATATTATGCAAAGTGGTGAGGTTTTTATTCTCTTTCATTTATAAAGAGTCATCATTTTCCGCAGAGCTATACAACCAGAGAGCATTAAAGGGGATCTATCACCCCTATACAAGTTTGTCTAAAAAGGAAGCTTAAATAGCGACTAGCTGGTATACTATTGTCATTTTTTTTTTTTTTATTCTTTGGCGAAATTAAACTTTTAATGATGATCCTGTACCTTCCTTCCAGACAGACTGCGGTTACAGCTCTGTACCTCAGTCTGTCACTCTCCCTCAATCCAGCCTCCTTCAATAACGGAGGATTTCTGCATGTAAGCTGGAGCACTCTAGCCAATGAGAGTGCTCCAGCTTACATGCAGAAATTCTCCGTCATTGGAGGAGGCTAGATCGAGAAAGGTGAGCAGATGAAGAGTGACAGACAATGGTAAAGGGCTGTAACCGCAGTCTGTCCTGAAGGAAGGTACAGGATCATCGTTAAAAGTTTAATTAGACTGATAGAAAATAAAATGACAATAGTATACCAGCTACTCGATATATAAACTTACTTTTTAGACAACCTTGTATAGGGGTGATAGTAGATCCCCTTTAATTACAAATGAGTAACACAAATTTTACAAATAGTAGTGAGGGCCCTGCTTGAGAGAGAAAGCTACAATATACAATTTAGTTCCAACTATGGAAGTACAAATACATGTGAAATGTTTTGATGCTTTTTAAGGGGGAATTTTACCTAATAAGTTTGCTTAAGAGTATTTTCTGTCTGTTTGGTTGTTCACAGTGGTAATATCCCACACATAGCCACAGCATGCTGCAACTCCACTGTGCTTATGCTTCAACCTCAGGGAAGTTAAACATAGCTAATCTGCACAGAGACCTATAGGCCATAGAGCAGACTGTTCACACTAGTAATGTGGACACTGCAATGCGCAGCAGAAGGTTCAAAATATGGGTAACCCACAAGGGCAACAGCCAGTGATGTTTGGCTGATGCTAATCTATCCATCAGCAATGCCTCTGCTCCCTCCTCCCCCACTAACAATGGGATTACAATGAGGATGCAGACATACTGAATGCCCACACAGTCGGCTTGTATAGAGCTATATCGCTGCTCCATTCTAGTCACAAGTGGGACCCTAACAGAAGGACAGTAGGTCTGTTACATACATTTAATAAGAATAAAATCTGTTTATCTATTTACACTGTCTTTAATCTATTTTTTAAAAAGGCAAACACTTTTAGAGAGTTTTGATTTAGCAGCTGGGGAATCTAATCTCAGCTGAGGTTTGATCCCTTAATTGCTCAGATAAACCCTCATAATTAACTACTCAAATTTCCATAAAAATCACCTCTCTCCACCTCTTAGGCTGCTAAAACCAAAGGCTGGAATATATTGTTTAGGAGGAAAAAATCCTTTCAAGATGGAAGCTTCCAGCAGGAGGAGGAGGAGGACTTGGGGAGGTGATCGTTCCTCTTAAAAAAAAAAAAAACAACAACTCATCTTAGAAAAATTAAAACATAATGTAAAGTACATTTTTAATTATTACTTAAGTCTACTTCAAAAATCCTTTATAGATATAAAAAAATTGAACCAGTTTCTGGTTCACTGTCGGCCACGCTATGGGCACCAGGAGGGTGGAGTCAGCCTTCACTGCACCCAATTGCCAGGGGAGCTGATTTTGACAGGAGTGGCCAGGGGTACTAAGCCCCCCCGACAACGCCTGTTAAATTCATTGTAGCCAGTTTACAAAGGGTGGTGATTTTGTGGCAGGAGGGTGCAGAGAGAAGCTCCCGGATGCAAGTTTCAAGGTAGTGGTGGTTCCCCTGGCCATTCCTGACACAATTACTTCGCTTTCATCACCTTCCAGTTGCCTGATCACATTGTTTCCCCTCATGTCTCCTCTTCCAGCTCAGCCTCTCCCCTGCCCCCTGACGTGACAGTAAACCGAATCCTGCACATACAAGATCTCCCTCTCGGCCTCCCTCCCACCCTGTTCATGATGACTTGCCCTGCACCACCTAGTAAGTGAATGAAACACCCCACTTATCGACCACCTACATCCCCTTCACAAGGACCTGGAGGAACCGCTCAAGGTACTGGGGAGACAAGCACACATGCAGATTACACAGAGACTTTGCATTATGAAACCAATCTTTCATTCATGGGCAATGCCAAACTTCATTTGCTAGCAAAGATATTCAATAAGCCAAAGAAGAGCAAATCAACTGCCCCACAGGTAACAAATAATAACTTCCACAGTTACCATTGATTTAAAGAAGTCTATCAACCCTTTTACTGGAAGAGAAATCTAACAACTTGAGAAGTATAACGTTGGAGACTTCTCTAGCATTTCATTGATTAAAAACCCCATTTGAATCAGTGAGAATTTTCATTTCCCACTTTTGATGCCTTTGGTTTGCTGCAGAATTGCTCCTCTAACGTTTTGACCCTTTGTGTGCCAGACAGGAATACAACGCATTGCGCTGCAATGTGCTGACTACCTCTCTGGCATCCAAAGGGTTAAATGCAGAACAAAAAATCCCATGATTTTTTCCCCTTATGGCTAATCTCATTCAAATTGCTAAAGCTTTATTAGCTATTGTGTGGAGATGTGAATTAAATACAGACTAGAATTGATCAGCAGACACTAAGGAAAAAAATATATATATATTTATAAATATATATAGAGAGAAAGAGACAGAGACAGGTACACATACGCACGCACACACATAGATGTACTGCACTACTGTGTGAGTGGAATTTACCTAGGTAAATTAAAGCGTACCCGTCACCCTACGATAAATTTAGTTTTAAAGATAGTTAAAGACTGCCTATAGGCTGTATTAGCCAGCTGTCTGTAATATAAATAGTTTTTACAAAATATAACTATATGTATTGGTGGCACTATGTCAACATGCTTCTGTGCTGGGCCCGTACTATAACACAATATGATATAATGAATTTAGACAGCCCACACACTGGGGAGTGTCTAATGGCACAGTAAGCAAGAAGTTTGGTATCAAACAAAAATAATTAACATACTGTGCATGGAATAAGCATAAAGTGGCACACTGTATCAACCATTAGCCAGGCATTGAATACCCCTCTGGCATGCAAAGGGTTACAACAATTAACTACTGCCTGTATGCTGTATTAGCAGCAGCCCCATCTGGCAGCAAAACATCGAGAACTAAAAATCATCAGAAAATGCAAGTTAGACTTTAAGTAATGTTTAATTGATTTATTCAACATGAAAAACCCTACACAAATACATTTTTTCATTATTAGGGTTTCTGCCTCTTTAAATGAGTTACTAAAAATAGCAGTCAAGAAACTCATTTATTTGTCAGTTGCCATAAAAAACATATGTTTCCATGTGGGTTCAACATTGCAAGAATCATTCAGAGCTAGTGAAAACAAGATTTAACATAACGCTGACATGCAACTGTCAGCAGGACAGCTTCATTTCCTGACGAGGCAGATTACAGACATGGTAGCAGATTATGCATGTGGGAAAGTGTTCTGCACTATATCCAAGCGTAAAAATAGCTTCAGAAATCAAGATTTTCTGTTTTGTTTTGGTGTTTTTTTGGGGGGGGAGTGGGGGGTTCAGCCAAGTCATTTAAAACTGAAATATCCCCTCTTAAAAAACAGATTTCTGTCACAAAAGTATGAGATCACCCATATCGTTGGCATATACCAGAAACCATTCCAATTATAAGATAACAAATAGTGTAAATTTCAATAACGTTCGGCAATGGCATGTCACATAGATAATAACTGCTAGTGGGGTTCATACAAAGTGAACAGATTAGCCCTTGCAGTGATTGAAAGCTTTTCATTTCCTAGATAATTATTTGTAGCCATTTTTTTTATTATTGGGAGTTTTATATGAGGGCAACATGTGGCTCTGCAGCTGCTGTTGGACTGCAACAGCCATCGGAGACCTCTAGCATTAACGGAGCAAAAAAAAAAAAAAACATTTTAATCAACAGGAATTGAGAAATGTTTGTAGGGTGACCACATGTTCCCAATTGCCCAGGACAGTTAAAGCAGACCTACCACCTTCTTATTTTTCCTCCATAATCATTATAATTAATAATAAAAATTCATGTGATTCCCAAATATGTTTCTCCTAGCCTAAAATGTACCATATAGAAGAAAGATCACCGCTATATTGCCTACATTTAAATGACTGGCAGCATTCTCCCTGTTCACAGCTGCCAATCTTCATTTCGAAGCCTGCCCGCTTCTCACAGACTCAGGCTTTCTGTGAATACAGTGCAAGCAGCATGTGTTCCAGGAGAGAGCCAGAAGAGGTGGTGGGTGGTGTTTCTCCTCAAGAGAATGACCAGCTAGCGGTCATGTATCGCACATTTACATGTGGGTCCACAGGTAACGTCATACTACATCACCAGGTAATATTTTAAAGATGTAAAAGATTTAAAGGTAATGATTTAAAAAAACAACAAAATAAAGCACAAAACATAGGCAGTAAGAATTGCAAATATTGGGACACGGTTGGGGGTGAAAGGTAGTATGAAGCCTCCATAACACAGATATCTAAACATTGGAGGGAGTACTACCCATTGACTACAGGTACAGAAATTGACATTTGTGCTAGGCTGCAAGAAAATGGCCTCCACCCAGCGTTCTAAACACTAGGAGAACCAGACCCTGCTTCCTGATGCTAAACAGGACCTGCAGAGCCATTTTCTTCAAGCAAAAAGCTAAACTAATGTGCAGGGCTTGACAACCACTATCTTGTAGCCCATCACAGATGTCACTTTCTATTACAACAGTCAATAGACAGTTCTCTTTTTAGTGTTTAGGGTTCTGTGGTGATCCAAAGAAAACACAGGTTATGCACAGTTGTCTGGTGAGAGCCTTACCCTGCTGCTCATTTACACTAGAGCCAAGAAGAAATACTGTCATCTCTACACTGTTCCTGAATGGTACAAAGCAAATGTGGTCACCAACCTATGGGGCAGTTGGACTGCTCCAGAATTATATAGTTTCTGTTTTCTGCATAAGGGCCCTAAAAATGGGGCTTTTAACACTCTGAAGTTTTACTATGCATTTTTTCACAAAGTGTTGGAGATCTCTGGATCATTCATGAAGTTAAAATTCCAATTTAAAGCAGAACTATCATCAAAATTAAATTGTTCCTCAAATCCTTATTAACATAGCGATAAGCACATGCATTTTTATTCAGCTGAATAAGTCTGGCATTAGAGAAAAATACAACTTGCTCGACAGGCATCAACAAGCAGGGATCTTGCTGTAGGCACTCTCTGCATCCGTGTGTCAGTCCCTGCCGGTACCTTAAGGTACCAAGGAACTCCATTCAGCAATCCTGGAGGTGGACGGGACAGACAGCCCAGTCTCACAGATATCGTTGCCACCCTGCCGGTATTTTACCGGAAGGCAGGTAAAAATTTGGCTTCTGTCCAATGTTAAGTCTATGGAGGGAATGCCATGCCCGGTATTTTTTTGAAGAAAAGGTGGCAACCCTACTCACAGATGCCTTTTCTGCAAGATGTCTACTCTGTTGCCTGCTGATGCCTGCTGAATGGAGTTGTATTTCTCACTAATGCCGGACTTAATCAGCATAATAAAAATATGTATATGACTATCTCTATGTTAATAAGGATTTGGGGGGCAAATTATTTTTTATTGATCGTGCCGCTTTAAATATATGGGAGTTTAGGTTTCTTCTCTACAGTTATGTTTGTCTCTGAATTACTCCACTATTCATTTTAACTAAAGACCTAAATTAGACTAGAGTACATAAACTTCTCCTGTAGGATAAAAGTATGTAAACTTATGTTTTTATAAGACAGGGTCACAAAACGCTATTTATCTTGCTGATCACAGTCATTATTATCATCATCCTTTATTTATATTCCGCAGTGCTGTATAATATAGGGGTCAGATCACACTAGTACATATAGAACAAACAAATGATAGCGAGGGCCCAGCTTGCGAGAGCTTACACTTCTGGAATCTCCTAAAATTCTTCATAAACTTTCTTGTAGTCACTGTGTCTTGGTAACTGCAGATTCCTCTGATAAGCAGCTCCATTCAGACGTACGTGACAGAAATCTAATTTAGCGAGTCTTTAGTGGGAGTGTTACTTGAACATGCGGCTATGTTTTGAGCAAACCAATGTCTAGACGTTATAGTATGGCAGTCAGTGGAAAAGGAAACAGAGGATAACTTAAACTAGGGTCACACAATCTTTGGACCTTCAGCCGTTGGGGACTAAGCAATGCATTCCTTACCCCTCTGGCACTCAAAGGGTTAATATGCGAAACACAGAGAATAAAGGCTAGATATACAATTATAAAAACAAGGACAAAAACTGGCAGGACTGTGTTGGGAAATCTGGCACAGTTAGTGGACACAATAGTAGAGAAGGAAGGAATACTATGTGTAGAAGACAGCAGGATCAAATATGTCAGAAAAAGTAAGAGAAGGTCAATAGGTCACACACTTTCTGACATACAGATGCAGCCTCTATTAAATGATTCCTGAAACACCTTTTATCAGCTTGATTCTCATGCTGTGCCAGGCTAGCTTCAAGTAACTACAAAGATAATTGCCAATCTGTTACAACATGCCGATAATTACTGTCTTTCCTCACACCCATCCCAAACGTTGCTGGGTAGTACACAGGCTTGCTAACCCCTTAAAATTTTGTTTAATATCATTACTGTAAACATTCCTGCCAAATATCTTGTATTTACCTACCATATTTAATGACACCCCAACTTTTTTACAGAAGCTTCCCATTTTAGCACATTTTTACTGAATATCTGTAAATTTACTGACAGTTGTCCACCATGGTGTTAGGGTAACAAAGTTGAAATAACAACTCATTACAACTTGTATTCCTTTTAATCAGCTTTCAAAATAACCTATATGTTATGTTAGACTTATTTTAAATGTAAAAAAGTTACTGAGATATGTAGATTAAAAGTACGCAAATTAGACAGCACTGGCTTACAGTGTTGTAATTAGCCACTAGAGAGCATGTGTGCAAACATTCTTCTTTTATAAGGACCAGTGATGGTCCTGGCACGTCATGGAGTTCAGGGCTTCCGGCGCGGCTGCACGCTGCTCTGGAAGCCCTGAACCGGAAGTGATGATAAACATACTAGTTGAAGAACCCGTGTACACAGGCCACAGTGATAGCCGGTCACGGGGCAGTGGTGCACAGCAGAGACTGCCTGCGCCGCAGCTGATACGTCAGAGTGCCCCACTCCGAAGTATCAGTCACGTCACAGGCAGTCTCTACTGAGCATGACTGCGTAGTTACAAACATTTTAGCAAATTAATATATAGGATAACAATAAGTATAGACAGTTCAGCTGATACATCTCTACAGTCAAAAAACACTTTCAGTGCCAGGACATGAAGAAGGGGCAGTTGGGAGGGAGAACAGTGTAGAATGCTAGTATATAACACATCTGTGCCAGCCAGTATACTGTCTAACTTGCATAAACTTCTATACAAATAAAGTTAAATAACTCAGCAATTATTTTGAATTAAAAAATGACAAATATAAAGGTGATTTTGAAGGCTCTTTCAAATGAACTTAAAGGGATAGTAATACTTCAGTATTACAAATCCCTATATTAAAGCCCTTGTAAAAAGAAATGTTTTGCCCCCAGTGTCATCTCTCAAACTTTTATGGTTTGAGAGATGAACGCTTCTAAAGTTGCCCTCTCCCTCCCCTTCCCCGTAGTCAGCATTTTAACTGACTCAGGGAAATCCGGTCAGAGATCATCAGGCGGCTCTGCAGCAGAGCCGGGATCACGTTAACTAAAAAAAAAACTTTCACTAAAACGGTCTTCTACGTGTGCTTGCAAGCCAAGCACACGTAGAAGACCATTTCAGTGAAAGTTTTTTTTTTTTAGTTAACGTAATCAGGCTGTGCTGGAGAGCCGCCTGAAAGTCGTACGACTCTCTTCCCTGCAGTCAGCTAAAATGCTGTCTACGGGGAAGGGGGAGGGAGAGGGCAACTTTAGAAGCGTTCATCTCTCAAACCATAAAGGTTTGAGAGATGACACTGGGTGCAAAACGTTTCTTTTTACAAGGGCTTTAATATAGGGATTTGTAATACTGAAGTATTACTATCCCTTTAAGTTGTCATAAGGTGTTACTTCCACTATAACTAAGTTAAGGATGGGAAGATATAACAGGCCAAATGAATACTGAGATATATGAAGCCTCCTAATTTCTGTTGGGACTGCAAATTCCATCATGTGATTGCGTTCTCCTGGCAGAATCAAAAGATATCATTCAGTGATAGCAGACGGGTGCTTTATATCTGAGCTCATTAAACAGAACGTTCCTTTCAGAATTTCTCCAAATAGCTAGTGAAAATGTCAGAGTATGGTCAACTGTAGAGGTCGCAGTCCCTGGAGAGAAGTGAGTTCTGGCTTTAATGCATTTTCACATGCTTTCCTGCTTCAAGATTGTTTCTTCTCGACACTGACTGATGCACAGAGAATGTTAAGACTGTGGGAACTGGCAGTACCAACCCCAAGCCATTTATCATGGGAAATTGTACCACTTGATTCCCTTTAGATAACAGTCTGATAAGTGCTGAGGCGTAAGACTTCCAGTTTATGATTTTTCTTATTCTGCATTGTTTATCCGTGACAGCTGAAGCAGTTGACACGAGTCTACAGGGGGTTTTTTGTCATTACATTTGCCAGATATCTGAGCAGTCTGAGGAAGGATGTTACAAATTAATATATGTTATACATCAGGTAATTAGACATCCGCTTTAAAGGGTAAGTAACACTTAAATAATAACCCCCCACTTACATACTATGGGTAGAAATCCTGATGGCCCTTATTAATGGTGTTCTTGTTCAAAGAGATAACATGTTCCATCAGTACTGCCGGTCATGTCCTTGGAAACCTTTAAAGGGGAACTCTCACCTCTGTTAAAGTACTTATCAACTTAAAGTGCTATCCCAGTTGACCTTTAATCCAATTTTTTTTCTTAACGTAATGCAGTATAGCCAGGGGTTTTACCTTTTAATAATAAGCAGGTGACATCAATTAAGGACAGGCTGCGGTACAGCTCTGTACCGCAGCCTGTCAATCTTCGCCTCTTTTCCTCCCCAGTAGTGCCTCGTTCCCACCTCCTCAGATGACGGAGGATTCCGGCATGTGAGTTGGACCGCTCTCTTGCCAACGAGAGCTCTCCAGCTCACATGGATGAAGCCTCGGTCAGTGTAGGACATGAGAACAAGGCACTACTGTGGAGGTGAAGAGGCGAAGATTTACAGGCTGCGGTACAGAGCATACAGAGCTGTCTTGGCTTATTTTTAAAGGTAAAATCACAGGCTATACTGTATTACATTAAAAGAAAACAAAAAAAAAATGAATTAAAGATTAACGGGGATAGCACTTTAAGATGATAAATACTTTAGCAGAGGTGAGAGTTCCCCTTTAAATGGATAGTAATGTTTCATATGACATGTACCTCAGAACTATGAGTATATATTATCATATAACGTTTAGGTATGTTTCTGTTTGCTGATTGGCCACTTAGGAAACATACCCAGCCAATCATAGAGCTCTGTTCACTGGCTCGAAGCGCAGGCCAATCAGCACAAGCAACCACCGCTTTAAATCAACGCTTATAGCGCAGCATTGTGGGACATGTTCGCCAGCCAATCACCACATGCAACCACTGCTTGAAACCCAAGCGTATAGCGCAGCATTCTGGGACAAGTAATCAGCACACGCAAAACACAGCTTGAAACCCAAGCGTATAGAGTAGCATTCACTCAGGGTCACACACACACACAAACACACACTCATTCACTCAGGGTCACACACATAAACCTCTATTTTTAAAACCGTTACTCGCAGTGGAGTAAAGTTTCTCTTAACATTTGAAAGTGCAGTAGGGGTCCACCACCAGTTGAGCACAGAGTGTGTCACACGCACTCACTCAGGGACACACACACTCTCATTCACTCAGGGTCACACACACACACACTCATTCACTCAGGGTCACACACATACACTCATTCACTCAGGGACACACATACACTCATTCACTCAGGGACACACACACTCAGGGTCATACACACATTCACTCAGGGTCACACACATAAATCATTCACTCAGGGTCACACACATAAATCTCTGTTTTTAAAACCATTACTCGTAGTGGAGTAAAGTTTCTATTAACATTTGAAAGTGCAGTAGGGGTCAACCACCAGTTGAGCACAGAGTGTGTCACACACACTCACTCAGGGACACACACACACTCATTTACTCAGGGTCATACACTCATGCACTCAGGGTCACAAACACACACTCATTCACTCAGGGTCATACACACACTCATTCACACAGGGTCACACACACACACACACACACACACACACACACACTCATTCACTCAGGGTCAAATAAAATGAGTTATTAATTTATAACCATTAAGTCTTGAGTGCCAGAGGGGTACGGAATACATTGCAAAGCAATACGTTCCGTACCCCTCTGGCACTCAAAGGGTTAAAATCTGCTATAATGGCGTATGATACGCCGGGTACAGCTACTATAATAGTACTGCTGTGCGGGGTTCATAGGCTTCAAAACATGCTAGTTACAGTGTAATAGAATGTTGAAGATGATCCCTCCCGCTCCTTTCACCAATACCAAGCCACCTCCCCATAGATCTGAAATCCGACCACTAGACCGTACAAATAACAATGAGGGACAATCTTCCCTCATTCAGTATAAGGAAAAACCTGCCCTCCATGACGTAGGAGGGCAGTTTTTTCCTAATACTGCTTGAAGATTGTCTCTCGTGATCTGCTGTTGGATCTGGGTCAAATATGCTTACAACAGGGAAAAGGGTCAGGAGAGATCATCTTCAACATATTATTACACTGTAACTAGCAAGTTTTGAAGACTATGAACATCGCACAGCAGTACCATTACATATGCTCAACGTTCAGAACTACATGCCATATGAAACATTACTATCCCTTTAATGGGACACAATGCCTCAAAATAACAGGTGATTTTGAAACTGTGTTGTATCATACATTTTTTTAAATTAGCGTGTTGTTTTTTTTTTTTTTTTTAGTTATTTAGGGTTATAGATTATGCTAATTATGACATGCCCTATATAAGCTTTATAATTCCTCCCCCACTCAGGCTATTGCTCCGCAATGCATTTCCCACCTTCCTTAGCACTGAAAGGGTTAAGTGTCAGTGAGTGGGGGAAGAAAAGTTTTATACATCTAATTGCCCCCAAAACTAGTTTTCAAACTAAAATTTGCTATTACAACATACAGTTGATTTTGTAAGCTCTTTCAACATCATCAATTATATTTAATTGATAATGTCCCCTTAACACTTTGAGTGTCAGAGGGGTATGCAAAGCATTGCTTTGCATACCCCTCTGGCACTCAAAGGGTTAATGACAAGATGGACGCGCAGCACAGTACGAAGCAAAGTGTTTCCCACCTGTCTGTAAAACTGGCTAAAGGGATAGTAATGTTTCGCAAAAACAGCAACTACAATTAATCTTCATATTATTTGGGCCATGGAGAGTGTTAATTCAACACTGTCAGAGTTGTAGTTCAAGAGTAATTGAATGATAAAGTGTCCCCCTCCCTGTCCCTTTACAGATGTAACACTGCTCATCTCAGAGCAGCAAGACTGTCCCCTTGGATCACGGAGAGGGACAATCTTCAGTGAGCATAAGGAAACACCTGATAAACCTGTCACGGGTGACTGATTTTAGAAGCTCTTTCAAAATCATCAGAGATCTTTTTAGATGATAGGTTCCCTTTAACCATTTTTAGCTGTTGTATAATATGATCATACCTGGAATCTCTCTGGAGCTGATTCTCTGGATGTGGGGCGTTTCTGATTAAACTGCCCACTTCTGCGCCTTTGCAACCTGTTCCTCCCACTTCCTGCCCACTTCTCCTCCTTCCCCACACTGTTTCTCCCACTTGCCACCCACTTTTGTGATGTGTGTTAGGCCCCGCCCCTACACACTGACAAACCACACCCCTTTTTGGATGTGATTCACGTTAATTACATCCCCCCTCCGGGGACTCTATAACAGAAAGTTCCCAATCATGAAAATGATAGCAAAATCACAGTAAAAAAAAAATTTGGAAAAGTTATCAAATATAAAATATTTGAGCACTTCTTTTCCACCCCTTGGATGCTACGAACATCTCCAATGCATTGCTTTGCTATGTTTAAAATGATCATTCTTGAATTTACCTCTCTTGCTGTGGACAAACAATGGATAGTCTGTCAGACACCCTGTCAGCTTCTCTCCAGACACAGAGGAGAATAAAATGCATGTATGGGTGCTGACAGAAAGAGCAGATATATGAGCCGGCTCTTCTTTTCCTCTTGTCCCCAACTTAGTCTATGGAAATCACCTTTGACAGGGTCCCTTCCTTTAACCATTACTCTTTTCTCAACCTGTCTTCATGAAAATCCCACTGAACATAACCCATATGTTTCCAAAAAAACAAAGCGAGATGATTAGTTTTCCTTATTTTCAGTTTTTATTTTTGATTTATCCCTTTGAGTGCCAGAGGGGTATCCAACGCACTGCAATGCAGGAGCACTGTAAGCACAAAATACTTGACTTGCCAGGACAGTCACCGGTCCTTTAGGCAAGGAAATCTGTGATGGTTCTGATATGTTACCGGCTCCTAAGGGGTTAAGGAAGCAATGCAAGATTGTCCTTGCAATTCTTAACGGTACGCTTTGCGTTTGCACCACTGGCTCAGTTCTGGGCAAAATGTGGCTGAAAGTTAATTCCAGTCTAGTACAGGCTCATGCGTGCCAGGTAACGTTTCACATAAGGGCAGGACAAGGAGGACGCGGGTGGGATAACAGAGAACGATGGGAGTGACTAAGTATCTGCACAGTAACCAGATTGACATGCGCGGTAGCGCTCACAATGCTCTATACGTCACAAGGTTAAACTTTAATCTTCATTTGTGCCTTATCGATCAGTTTTCTGATTTTTAAAATTACACAGCGCTTTATAGCTACATTAATGTTACACACAGATAAGGTCATGGTGGGGTGAAAGTTCCGCTTTAAGGACACAAGCACGCACGCGTGGCCGGCACTTAAGGACCACAGAGCATTTTTTTTTCGGATCCGATTCAGGGCTCCCTGAGTGGTGTACCGCCATGTGGGGAGCCCTGAAGTCCATGACGTGACAGGACCGTCACTGGTCCTTAAATGCCGGATAGTCGTGACGGTCCTGCTACGGCATTAAACTTTAAGGAGTTAAAACAATGGGAATTTGGGAAATGTTTATGTGTCCACTAGTGTGCAGCTGATTTTCCCTAGAATTTCTCCAGTTCTGTTTATTACATCAGTCTCCAAGATTTGTTCCATTTCAAAATAGTCTTTACTTATTGAAAGGGCATTTTAATCCCCTCTTTCTTTAACCCATTGAATGTCTCTAATACATTGTTTTAAAGCAGAACTACCACATGTTAACAACTTTTGCTTCAATAACTCCGCATCTGGCGACTAGCTGCTAAGTAGCACTAGTCGCCAGAATTATTACCTTGTAAAGGAGAAATAGCCATTCTTCTCCGGCTGACAGGCAGGAAGGATCACAGACATCTTGCCATAGTGACGTCCGCGGGCCTGTTTTGTCAGTCCCAGCCGGCTGTAGGAGGATTTGCTAGGAGCCGTTCGGCTCCGGAAGGAACTGACAGAGCAGGCACATGGACGTCACTATGACAAAATGTCAGTGATCAGTCCTGACTACTAAGCAGCTAGTCGCCAGATGTGGAGTTATTGAAGCGAAAGCTGTTAACATGTGGTAGTTCTGCTTTCAAGGCATAGTAATACTTCATTTTATCTTTATTTTATTTTGTAGGCATTAAAAAAACATGAAGAACGATATAAGTCTTATCTCTCAAACCTTTATGGTTTGAGAGATATTCACAAGCAAAGTTTCCCCTCCCGCCCCTTTTACCTAGTGTAAGCCATCTCTTCTCATATGTGGAATGCAGTCCATAGACCAGACAGATAACAGCAGGGGACACTCTTATTCCTATGAGAACAATGAAAGCCCTGCCCCCCTTGACAAGTTTTTCAGTTTTTTCCCTTATCTTAACTGAAGATTGTCCCTCTCTGCAATCTACCTGGGCACCTCCCTTCTGCTCTGGCTGAGCAGTGTTACATCAGTAAAAGGGGTGGGAGGTGGATACTTTGACAATGAATTACTCTTGAACTACAACTCTGACAGAATTGAAATAACACTCTCCAAAGTCCAAATACTATGATGATTAATTAGAGCTGCTTTTATTATGAAACATTACTATCCCTTCAAATGGACTCAAAAGTAAATACCATAAATTCCAACTCAAACAAATCCCTTAAATAAATAGTGATTTTCATTTGAGGTGCAGTTGGTTTGCTCCAAAACTGTCCTCATTAGCTTGATGATTAAGTACTACAGGGTCTGATGTATAAAACTAAACTGGAGCAAATCTGTGGCAAACCAACTGCACCGTAGGGGAGAAGTAAACATTCCCAAAATGTCCATTAATTGAAATGGGGATTCTGACCTCCTTGAATGCTAGAGAGACCTCCAATACATTGCTTTACGTCCAATGTATTGAGCTGCAGTGCACTAGATACCTTTCTGGCACTCAAAGGGTTAAATGGACCAAAAAAGCCCCACTGACATTTTTGGGAATTTAAATTTCTCCCCTATAGTGCAGTTTGTTTGCTCCAACACCACTCAATTGCAACCTGGTCGGGGGAGGTGACAATTGTAAACAATCTCACTGATTTGAAAGGGGCCTTGAATGCTAGTGAAGTGAAGCAATGTGTTAACTAACACTCTATTATTCAAGGGGTTAAAAGCCTCATTGAAATCTACAGGTTTTTGTTGGGGTTTTTTGCACCCATGATACAGGAGGTTCACTGTAGAATTGCACCTCCGGCTTGATAAATAAGGCACATAGTGCCCATGCTGATTAAGGTAAGTGGAGTTTTATTATAAAAAGAGGTTAGTGTTTCTTTAATAACACTACTATAACTGACAGAGAATATGCAGATATTTGCACTAATTTCCCATTTAGTACACAGCATGATCTAGGTAGCAGAGGAATGAAACACTCAAACACCCATAAACTTCCACATGACCCACTCCTTGGCACACAAGGGGCAAAGTGACCATTTTGTTACATTCCCCTTGGTGTCTCTTCAGCCTGGATCTGCCCGGAGTGCCCGCTATGTATCAAAGTCTATCTGCATCATCAGTTACTGTTCTCAGTAAATGTTCCCACTGACACCCTACTCGCTGGTCTGTCACATTCCATCATCAGAGACATAAATCCTGATGAGTTTTAAAGCAACGCCTCAGACTGAATAATCAATTATTTTCATCACCTAGTAACACTAGTAGCATAAAACAGATCACACTCCAATGTGCTGTGCGTTCAATTTCCTATCATATAAAAGTGTATATCTGTTTTTTTTATAAGAGAAGCCAAGGAAAAGTGCCCCCACCAATAAAATACCTCTCAAGTGTACCTCTTGGAGACAAAAATCCCTAAAGTGCCCACACCAATAACATACCTCCCAAGTGTCCCTCTTTGAGACTAAAATCCCTCTTTCCTACCAAGATGTCCCTCTTTTAAAGAGATCAAACTGTGTAGCGTGTATACAAGTGTATCACATTGTTCCACAGCAATAAAACTCACATGAATGATTGTTTAAACTTCATAATATGTGTTTATACATTAGTTTTTTTCACCATCTGTAATGTTGGGAGGTATAAAACAGACACCATTTGAATGGTAATGACATCTTCAACACGTTGTTTTACAGTGTACCACCACCCTGATTACACAAAACAAAAGTAATGCGGAAGCAGATACGGACATTGAACGGTCTCTTTCACCTTCTTCTCTGGTCCATCAATACTACTTAATTTAATTCCTTGTCAGTATACTAATGGTGAAATATATGACCACCTTCTTAACCCAAAAATGAAATCGGTGTCTGGGCCAACTGCCAGCAATGTTATTACAGCTAAGTGCCTAGGTCACTGTCCATCCCATTGCATCCCTAATTAATGCCTCCTTGTCATCTGGGTAATTGCCTAAAGCCTGGAAAGCGGCTAGAGTTGTGGAGATAAAATGTGGTATCACATTACAGACCAATATCCTTACTTCCCACATTATATAAAGTCCTGGAAAAACATGTCCACATACATCTATATATTACCAACTGTATAGATCTTTCACCCCACATCAATCAGACTTCTAACCAAATCACTCAACATTCACTGCCCACTTAAAATTATACAATGATATCCAGACTGGCATAGAAAATGTGAACTTACTGTAACCATTTTTCTTGATTTTGCAAAGGCATTTGATATAGTAGACCACAAGATTCTGATAAATAATCTCAAAATTCAGGATTGGGCAATCATTCTTTACATTGGTTCCTATAAAATTTACCCTGAAAACTCTCCTCATCAGGGAAGCCTGTCAACTACATCCACGTCACGATGATCAGGAGTCAGTAAAGTATAGTAAAATGCAATTTATTAAACAATAGGGTAGCAAACAGAGGAAAATAGCAGGTACAAGCACAGGGTCACAGCCAGCCAGTGCTACTACCAGAAATCATAAACTGCCGTGGAGGACCACTCTACTAGAGACTAGGCCGAAGCCACTGGTAGTCTCTGCTGGAACCAGGAGCTGGAACAGGAACGGAACACGAACCGGAACTCAAAGTCTTGATCCAAGGTAGCGAGAAAATCTGACTCACGCCTGCAGTCAGAATGGAGTGTATCCCTGACTCACACCTGCAGTCAGTATAAGGAAGCAATACTTGACTCAAACCTGCAGTCAGTATCAAAGCTAGTCAGGCAGAGCCCCAGGCCCGCACCAGATAGGGTGTCTACCAGGTACAGGGGAAAATCAAAAGAATAGTCAGCCAGAGCCACAGGTCAGCACCAGAGATGGTAGTCAGACAAGCCAGGTCATACACAGTTCAGGTAGTCAGCCAGAGCCACAGGTCTGCACCAGATTGTCTTATCCTTATAGTGGACACCCAAAGGAATAGTCAGACAGAGCCACAGGTCAGCACCAGATTGGATGGAAGACAAGCCAGGTCATACACAGAGCCCAAGGTAATAGAACTGCTTTGAACAACAACGCAAGGGCAACTGAGTCAGACTCAGGTTGCCCTTTAAACCCCTCCTCAGGAAGTAGGTAGGAGAAGCAGGCTCAGAGGACAGAAGTAGGTAGGAGGAGACTACAGGAATCATGGCATAAAACAGAGGCCTGCTTCACTCTGAAGCCTCGCGTCTGCAGATGATGCATGGAATGACGCCGAGCATCGCTGGAAACGAAGTAAGCTGTGACAATCCATGAACATTACAAGCAAGGTCAGATCAACAGCCTGTCCAACTACTGCTCACTCTTATTCTCTTTTAAAATTCACTCTTCCACCTACTTCCACATCACAACCTCATTGTTCAGTCTTTTCCCCCAAAGAGAACCAATGCTTCCCTGGACCACTGCACTCAATAGCACTTCTTTCTCACACCCACTGACCAACAGTTCATGTGGCAGGGGGCACTTACACCCCATAGAGTCAACTCCTCCTGTGTCCAACCTACCTTCCACTAGACTGTAAGCTTTCACAAGCAGGACCATCTGACCCTTTTGTTTTCCATATTCTATTTATACTATTTAATATCTCTGTATGTCTATTCCCTATTGTACAGCGCTGCAGAATAATTTTGTGTTATATAAATAAAGAATAATAATATTAAGCAGAACACATTATGTGTCTATTGCCGACAATGATTCCCTTCCACTCAAAGTAACAAGTGGGGTTCCCAAAGGCTTCATTCTTGGCCCTCTTTTATTCTCCCTATTTATTAATGATCTACCCACAGTTTGCTAAACATCTTCTGTGCATATGTATACAGATAACACTATAATTTACATTAAAAATGCAACTGAATCAAAACCTGAGGCAATGTCACAGGATGATTTCTCTGAAGCTGAAAGATGGATAGCTAAAAACAAACTGGTCTTAAATACTGAGAAAACAATCACAATGGTATTTGATAAAAAAGTGCAAACTACTTAAACTTTTCAATACTTATTTAACCATCGTTAAAAAAGTCTAATCATAACTTGGCTCTGGTGGACTCCTACAAATATCTTGGTATGTGGATTTACCCAACCCTAACTGTTTGGTCTTCATGTTGATAAATTAACATCTATACTTTATTCTAAAAACACGCACCCTGTTTAGAAACAAATTCTGTCCAAGTCCCCTGGTAAGAAAACATATTGTTCAACAGGTACTAATGCCATTCACAGACTATCAGGATGTTGTGTAGGCTTCTGCTCCACAAATCCATCTTGGTAAACTCGACAGTCTGATTAATTCACTTTATCTTACAATGTAATTACACTACCCTTCATTGTGATAGGTTTAAGAACTAAAGTGTCCAGCACTCTATTTTAGATGAGCCCTTTACCTTTCTTATCTAGTTTATAATGGTATCCTTTCAAAATGTCACACACTATTCTGCAAACAACTAAACAGTGCATTAACCATGTTGCAGTACTGAAAAGGCTGACATGAGACTCTCACACGCATAAAAAGGCGAAATTCTCATGTCGCGGACTTTAGCATGAACATAATGTTGATAGTTGAACTGATGCGGGGGAATCCAGAGTGCTGATGGCCAAAAAGACATTGTCGCTGCCATGGGTGTCTGCCAACCCGACAGTGTATGGGGCTCATGGGTCGAGATGCTGAATAAAATGTCCCAATATGACATGTATTTCAAAAACGGTCAATAAAAGGCTAAAAGTCTATCTCTATAGTAAATATAGCTTAATCATGTGAATATCATATAGTAGCTCCTACAGTCATATACTGGATAACAATATGATGATATAATGGACAATGCTCACAACTAGTGGATCCACTTCTAGTTTGTAGCGTACAGTTCTATAAGTTAACTGTTCCTTTCCCATCTATTAGAAGAATTCACCCAGTGCCTTGTGTCATAGAAGTGGACAGAGGTATAATTTGCTGTATTCAAATTTGGAAGTCCTCTTCCGTCTATCTTAAAGGTGGGGTAATGTATGCACTTATAGCTGGGGAAGGGGAAGGTCCACATGCATGTATAACTCTCTCTCGTCTGTATGTTAGTCCATCTCACATATGTGGACAAAGTGATAATCTATATATAATATCACCAGACTGGGTCAGATGGCATATTATCAGGTATTCAGTGATTAAACTGGATAACTCATTTTTGGCTTCTGAATCTGGAGTTTAGTATTTTGTATTTGGCAGGTTATTTAAACCCATGCCAAACTACTGTCTTACTTTTGGCATTGCCTTTGATACGTAAGCTTTGGAAGAAAGTGTTTTATTTATTAGTGCACCATCAGTCACATTATAAAATCTGATGTTTTATTCATCTTTACTCGGCTCACTTGTATATCATCCAATAGACGGGAAAGTTTGTTGCTTATATCACTTTGCCTGCATATGTGAGATGGACTAACATACTGTTTGTGTGGTGTCCTGAGGGTGCCTTGGTGACCTGGGGAGGGGCACTCTGCCTGCAGTTCTGTGTGTATTACCGATCTCCTTCAGTGTCCGTGGCCTGTGTCTTTTCTTTTTCTTTTTTTTTTTTTTTTAATTATTATGAGCCGCAGACACGGAGGGGAAGGAGAGTGGTAGTACACACAGTACTGCAGGCAGAGTATTCCCCCTTCCCCAGGTCACCAAGGCACCCTCAATACACCTCACAAAAGTTTCAGCACCCATGAGCCCCAAACACCGTCAGGTTAGCAGACATCCGTGGCAGCGACACTGTCTTTCTGGCTATCAGTACCCTGGCATCTGTTCAACTATCAACATTATGTTCATGCAGCGTTTATGTCCGCGACATGCTAATCTCACCCTTTTGATGCGGGTGAGATTCTCATGTCTCCCTTTTCAATACGGTGACACGGTTAATGCGCAGTTTAGTTGTTTGCACAATAGTGTGCAACATTTTGATAGTGAACCGTTTATAACCAGAAAGCTACCAGATTACATGAGAGTATGCTATAACCTCCCTTCCACTGCTAACAACTCATTGGAGGAGATTCACTAGCCGGTGATAAAGTGGAGAGGACTTCTCCAGTTTACTACTTCTCCAGTTCCTGTGTTATTCTATAAAGCCTAATCACTAAGATCTCCAAAGTTGAAGAAATCTTAGTGCATAGGCTCCATAGAATAACTTTATCACAACTTAGTGAATCTCCCCCATTGAGTAGTTCCACATTACAAGAAAGAAGCCAGTCGATTTGCCTTCTCCTTCAGAGCTTTGAAAGCCTGGAATAACCTGCCCCCCCCAAAAAAACAGATCTTCTCCCAGTCTAAAATCCCTAAAAATTACTGATTCTTTGTATCCAAAAACAATATGTAACCGTGTATCATTTTGAATATTGTTCCTCTACTTTATGTAACAATGTTACTTCTTATTGTAAAAGCTCTCCAGGACATACTTGAAAACAAGCAAAATCTCAATGTATTCTTCCTGGTAAGACATTTTCTAGCATTGTAGGAGTTAATATGAACTTTGAACTGGGTATTATATTTTAAATTCAGGTTCCCACCAAGTAGCTGCTGCTGTTTGGAGCCAAAAGACAACTTGTTTCCAAGGAACACTATGACCTAAGGACAACTGATGGTTTAGAAAGAGCTTTCAAAATGACTCTTATGATGTATTATCCATTTTGTAATTAGAAAACTAGTTTTGAGTTATTTGGATTTATAGGTTATACTAATTAAGGCATGCTATGCAGACACTTCCTATCTTAGACCTTCATTCCCATCCTGGCATATAAAGGATTAAAAGACCCATTTAAATCTATAGGAAATTTGGGGAATTGTATTACTCCCCTATGGTGCAGTTGGTTTGCCATGGAATTGCTTTACGTTTGTTTTGAACATAATTCCCAATGTCTCTTCAGTTTGGAACAAAATACACCCTGGATTACATCAGAAAATACTCTGCACAACCAAATGACTACTATCACCCATTAATTGCTCTCTCAGCTCCATAGGAGCAAACTTGCAGAGAAAGACTAAGCTGTACTACGAGCCCAGAAGACCAGAAGGAGAGCTGATTGAGGATCAGAAAAATGACTCCCATGACTCTCAGGCTGATCCTGCAAAGGACCGGTTTACAGTTTATAAGGGACCGTAATGAGCCTTTGGCTCAAGACACAGAATTCCTTTTTAGCCAACCCATCTCCCCACCAGCAGAGGCTGTTCATTTACTGACCCCCACCACCACCACCACAAATGGCTACCAGGATCCATTTTGGTTGCACAGTCCTTATATGTTTACAAAGTCTACACTGACAAACTGGAGTGCAAAATAAACCAGCAGAGCTCTGAGGGCCAATGAACCGAATAGCTTCATATCATGAAATCACTACTGTTATCATGTTTCTATGGTTACCTGCAATATTCTGAATGTCACTGTACTCATATGGTTTAAGATGACAATAGCCATTCTGCTTTAACACTCTACCACTAGCTCCAAAAATGTAAACTAAAAAAATAAATGATAAGCAAAACGTCTCTAACAAAATGCCACGCAACATATGCAGCTTGGCATCTAGGGATTGTTTACAATACCCATTTTTATCTTTCTGCATGTTATCACATCCCATATGTATCTCAAGAGATGAGAGCAGCAGTAAAGAGTTGATTACGGATGTGAATAATCCTACACAATCTACGCTGTTCACTCTTATAACTGGGCACATATACAGTAAATATGAACTACACAGGAGACCATTTCCCATCCACATTCCATTTTGGGACCAGTTTCATTTAGTTTCATCATTCATCGTTAACAGTTCACTTAGATCATTCATCATCACAACTATTCCATTCCATCAATGCAGTCCTACTTAAAGAAAGATGGAATGGCCTACAGATAGACAATCAGATGGACCCAGGCCATGCAAGTACTTTATTAACATTGTATTAATACTCCACAGTATATATTATAGGAGATCTGTTTCCACAGTCATTACACAATGTAAGTGAAATTATTACATAGCCATTAAAGACATATCTTTCATATTGACGGACATAGTTTATGCATTGTGCTCTCTCCATCGAAAGATCATCCATATAGGAAACATTCACTTACAATTACTGTTTGTTGAGTATTCCATTTTTCTTTAAATACTGGACTACTTCTTCCGTTACAGATTATAAGGACATTACATTGTTCCCAAGTATATATTAATTAGTTATTACTGTGCACGGAATACATTGTGTATATCTGACTTCTCACCCATCTTATTTTCACATTCTTTTTGTGCTGTTTGTCCATTTACTTGTTCCGATTATAGTTATTTCCATCTGTGATCTCACCAGGTGGGGAGGATAACCAGTCTGAGGGCTAGTAGTGAGCTTCCAATCATTTTCACATACTCTTAAGGGTATATTTTCTTACACCCACTGAGGGGCGCCTGCTATTGGGATTCTTTTTTTTTTTTAATTTAAAAAAAAAATAAAAAAAAAATAGCCACCTCTCTGGCTGTGCCGGCACCCACTCCATGTCGACCTCACATTGCCCCCCCCCGTTGTCTATTTCCTACCTCCCTGGCAGGACAGGTCTGTGCCTCCTTTGGCACAGTCCTGTAAGCGCTGAGCTCCCTCGTGGGCTCTTTAGGAATGCAGAGCGTTGGGAGATGACATCATCTCCCAGCGCTCTGCATTCCTGAATAGGAGACCGTGCGGGAGCTGCAGCACTTACAGGACTGTGCCAAAGGAGGCACAGACGACAGATCTCCTGCCAGGGAGGTAGGAAATGGACAACAGGGGGAGGCAATGTGACGGCAACATGGAGACGGTGGGGGCAAGTTGGAGCCAAAGGGGGGCAATGTGAGAGAAACATGGAGATGGTGGGGGAAAGTTGGAGCCGAAGGGGGCAATGTGAGGGCAACATGGAGATAGTGGGGGCAATGTGGAGCTGAGGGAGGGCAATGTGAGGGTAACTAGGAGCTGATGGGGGGGTAAGTTGGAGCTGATGGGGGGCAATGTGAGGACACTATGGAGATGGTGGGGGAAATGTGGAGCTGATGGAGGCAAGTTGGAGATGGTGGAGGCAATGTGAGAGCAATATGGAGGTGATGGGGGCAATGTGGAGCTGATGGAGGGCAATGTGAGGGTAACATGGAGCTGATGGAGGGCAAGTTGGAGCTGATGGGGGGCAATGTGAGGACAATATGGAGATGGTGGGGGAAATGTGGAGCTAATGGGGGCAAGTTGGAGATGGTGGAGGCAATGTGAGGGCAATATGGAGATGATGGAGGCAATGTGAAGCTCATGGGGGGCAAGTTGGAGATGATGGGGGCAATGTGGAGATTAGGAGCATTGTGGAGGTGTTCAGCGGAGATGGCCAATTGGGGGAGGGGTGCTTCAGATTTCTGTGCCTACAGGCTCCTGAGATGTAAATCCGGCCCTGCATTTCTGGGATATTATATCTATATAATCGTTTGCATTTTAGAGTTTCCTTAGTGCACCACATCATTAAGATTCCTCACACCAGTGGGTATCACTATCCAGTTGTGGGGTTTTGGAAGGGGTGAGTGCTAATAACCTGTTTTGCTTATTGAAAATAACAAGCAGTTACACATGCACTGCAGTGCATGAGTATGGTGTCTCACTGATAGGGTTCCTAACCTTCATATCCTGTTGATCCAGTTCTGAGCCCTGTAAAGTCCAAGTCTACTGCCTCAGTCTGTCACCTGCCCAAGACATTTGCTATATATAAAAGACTACTGCCCCTGGATGTCACCTTTCGTCAACTACTGCGTTCCTTAGCTATGACTGCCAGCAACCCAGCAGTTTACCTTTGTCCTTTAGCTATTTCCGTTTGGGATTTTGCTTGTTCAGTTGACCTGCAGCTCCCTTGCAATCCTAAACCATCACTGGAAAGAGATTGCCATTGACTTTGTATTTTCTCTTCAGTCCTGTTCTAGTCCTCTGTCTAGGGCTCCTGTATCTTAAAATGTATGCCACTTCTTGACAATTCTGCTCTCAGGCCCAAGGTCATTAGGTTGGTGTCTTGAATTCCTCCCCCCTCTGCCCTGTGGTCAACAGTGTGATACTTAGTAAATGGCTTAAAGTGACCCACAGAGTATATTTTGAAAAAATGTCTGCCTTACTGACACCAGTGGGTACTATTGCTAAAGTCTGATTAGAAAGAAAATGGCCCCTACCTTCTTACCCTTCATGCTAGGTTGTGGATGTCCTTCCCCTCCTCAAGGGAACATAGCAGGATGAGAGCCATAACCTGGTTGGGGTAGGTACAAGGTGGAAAATATGTAGAAGGAATTTTAAGGTTAAAAGGAGAAGAAAAATGGCAAAAAAACAATATGTACTTAAACTCAATAGCCATCTCCCTGGGGCATTAGTAGTTCAATCACAGAAACTTTTAGCATGTGAGCAGTGTGTATGAAAATCCCACCCACTCTGGATGGTAAGACACATGATGACCATGCCAACACAGCTGGATATGGGTTTGGTCTATGTTTTCCACGACCAGATACGGGGTTTGGTCTGGCTGTTGACCTAGGTTTCCTCATTAAGAATGGACATAGCTCAAACCCTGAATTAATAAAGCTGTAACCTTTTCATCTGCCATTGTTTGTTGTCTCTTGTATGTGTCCCATCATCCTCAGAGACACACATTGAGAAACACAGAAAGACAGAAAGGGGCAGGGAAAGAGAAGGAAAGAGTAAAAAAGACAGAAGAGAGCGCAAGTGAGAGAAGGATAGAGATAGAAACAGACATAATAAGATAGATAGCGTGAAAGAAAGAAAGAAAACAGACAGATTGCAAGACATGACAGCGGCTAGGACTGATAAAGTGAAGAGAGAGACTGATAGAGTGAAACAGAGTTAGGAAGACTAACAGTGAGAGTCTGACTAAGACACAGAGAATTAAACTGTGTTGTCTTTGTGTAACAGTCTGTATGTTATACACCCTTGCAATTTACCCTAGGACAGATAGCTGCAGATAAACAAAAAACAGAACAAATATTGCTGTTTTTCTACTTTGTTTAACCCACCCAATATCAGAGGTATGTAACAAGTTGCAATGTATTGAACGCCTCTTGCACCCATGTGGTTCTCTGTAGAGCAGAACAGAACAATGTGTTGCTGCATTTCCATTTGGCTGGACAGACAGTTCAATATGTTGCCTCAATGATCTTTACAAAAAAAAAACTAATTGTTAGACAGCAAGAACAGTGAGGTCATGTCACAGTACTTATTGTATTACACTGTGGTATTTGTTCATTTTGGCCAGAACACAAACCACTATTTTTAGGTTCTGGATGATTTTGATGTTTTTACAAAAGTATCTCTCACACAGATAATAAAAAAGTTTTCTTGGATGGATAAATACTGGAGTGTTTATGAAGAAAATAAGATAATGCAGCATAGCAGGGGCTAAGAAACATTTGGCTGTCCATTGGCTGGTTGGGATGATGGGAGATGTAGTATTCAACTGATGGAAAGCCAAATGTTGCCTACCCCTGCTCTAATGAACTATATTGTATTTACTCTATCTGTTATTCATTTAATTTTCTCCTGGGTAAGAAAACATCCACCACTTGTACTATTAGCCAGCTAAAAAGGGAAAATAATGCTTTAAAATAACAGTTTGAATTGGTTGTTCAATATTTAAAAATGTGACAGATGTCAGACTGACTCTTAACAATGCAGCCCTTCTGAAGTTATTGCATTTTCATTCTCCCCCTCCTTCCCCCCCTTTTACTGATGTCAGTACTTCAGCAAAGAATGAATAAATAAGGTTAACCTCCAACCAACAGACTGAAATTTCTTCTCCGTGAGTCATTTAACTATGACTTGAACACTAAATAAACATAAACAAAATATATGCTTTAAAATACCTCAAATTGGCTTCATTTGATTAAGATAAATACCTCAAATTGGGTTCAAAATATATGCTTCGAAAGAGCAGCAAGAAAGTCGATATAACAGATCATGGAAGTATATTTAAATAAGTATAGACAGGTCCATATATCCTCTATAGGAAGGGTTGTTTATTATTATTTTTTTTATTTTTATATTTGGTTTATCTTAATCAAATGAAGCTAATCTGAGGTATTTTGAAGCATATATTTTGTTTCATTAATGTAATGTGACTAGTCAATCTGTAGAACCCGGGCACATTGGGATTGTTTCTTTTGATTTTTCTTTCTGATCTATTATCAATATGAAGAACATCTTACGATGAACTGAGCAATATAAAATGTGCCCGGCACTGAGGAATGATACGATCACAAAGTTATCTTTGTCAAAAAAGTGTATCTAGTGGAGTATAGACAGAACAGTGTGCAAGACAGCTATTTGGAGTACTTAGAGAGAGGGACATTGAAAAATGAAAAAAGAATAAGGGTACTATAGAAGGACATATTCTTAAAGGGATAGCAATACTTAAGACGTAAAATAATATATGTTGCAGGGTTTATATCCCTGAATAAAACAAGGGTACTCCCACTGCTGAGAGATATTTTATTAAAAAATTATAACAGCTAAAAACTTGAATTTTTTAGGTGCAATATTACAGTGGCCTAAAAACTTACAGTGGCGCTGTTGCTATACCATCCTATGGAGATTTATGGTCTACGGACCAGATCAGTCCATAGGATGGTGCAGCAACAGTGCCACTGTAAATTTTCAGGCCACTGTGATAAAGGCATAGTAATACTTAAAATGTTAAAAGAGATATGTTGTAGGGTTTATCCCCCTGAGTAAAACAAGGGTACTCCCACTGCTGAGATGTGTTTTATTTAAAAGTTATTACAGCTCAAACTTGATTTTTAGATGCAATATCACAGTGGCCTGAAATTGTACAGTGGCGCTATTGCTACACCATCCTATGGACAGCTCTGTTCAGTTGACTATAAATCTCCACAGGATGGTGTAGCAACAGCAACAAAACAACAACAATGGCACTATTGAAGATGAGTAATCAAATAGTAACGAAGAGTCATACAATGAGTTGCTCACCACTCGTAGGCTTCATCAGTCGCGGTGCAAATCCTTGGGGCTTCCAATCCCCTCATATAACACGAAATGAAAAAAGTGAACTGCACTCCAACGTAAAGTTTAAAACCAGATTCTTCTTTATTGAAGGCTTAAAGACAATGGACGCTACACAAATGTTAACTGTCTCACGCGTTTCACACCTGAGTGCTTAATGATTAAGCACTCAGGTGTGAAACGCGTGAGACAGTTAACATTTGTGTAGCGTCCATTGTCTTTAAGCCTTCAATAAAGAAGAATCTGGTTTTAAACTTTACGTTGGAGTGCAGTTCACTTTTTTCATTTGGTGTAGCAACAGCGCCACTGTAACAGTTTCAGGCTACTGTGATACTGTACCTATAAAAATTCATGTTTCAGCTGTAATAACTTTTGAATAAAACATCTTTAAGCTGTGGGAGTACCCTTATTTTACTAAGGGGGATGCACCCTACAACATTTTTTTATATACATTTTAAGCATTACTATCCTTTTAATTCAACGGCACCTGGATCGCAATAGTACTTTTTTGGGGGGATACGTGAGTGCCAGTTTTCTACATATACATATATATATATATATATATATATATATATATATATATACACATACATACACACACATTATATATATATATTTATTATACACACACACACAATATATGAATTCTGTGTTCTCACTGCACACACCCAGTGACAGCAGTAAGGAGGACTTGCTTGAATGGAAGGACTGATGTGGACAGAACTGGGCAGGGAGAGAAAGCCCCCTTGCCCAACCCTGGTATGGTCAAATCACTGTAGGCAGGAACATGACCACTGGTCCAGTGATATGGACAGAATTAGGCAAGAAGGTAAAGCAAAGCTTAATAATGCTTAATAAAAAGGCAGTTTGCTCCTTTTGTGAAACCAGGGAGAGGTTCACTAAGGGGTGAAAGGAAGATGATATGTGAAGATGACCTCTCCAGTGATATCACTTCTCCAATTTCTATGTTGTTCTATGGAGCAAATGCACTTAAATTTCTCCAGCTTTGGATGTTTAGCGCAAAGGATCTATAGAATAACATAGAAGTCATCTCCACTTTATCCCCTCTATATCAGTCCTTAGTGCATAACCCCCTAAAAGTTCCACCTCAAAACAGCAGAGAAACAGAGTGTGAGATGAGAGGGATACAGAAGATGAGGTGCGGTTAAAATAAGGTGGAGGATGAAGATGACTGGGGAGGGAAGTTGCTTCACTAAACCTCCCCCACAAACCAGGTAATGACATTCCTGTATTGGTATAGTATAACTGCTTCAAGAAATACATTCCTGTGAAATGGCACAAAAAAATCTGTAAAAGAGGAAGAAGACAGGAGAACTGTTGTATCTTATTGCATTTTGAGTGTAAAATTACTGTAACTACCATTACCAACATTGCTCTGTGTGTTACCTCTTCTGGATTAACCCTTTGAGTGCCAAAGCAATGCGTTGCATACCTCTCTGGCACTCAAAGGGATAAAGACTGGAGAAACAAATGGAACTATTTATCGAGTTTCCAGGCTGTTACAAAAAAGTTTTCCAGCCACAGGGCTCTAATGATCTTTTAAGTACCAAGGCAATTATTCAATTAACCCTCAACTCCCAGAGGAAGAAACAAAACACTAATGGCGCGATGCAGGAAACGTGCGCAATCGCTATTTCCCGTGTGAAAACCACTAGGGAATAGGTTTGCGCATGATTTTGTTGAATTGCACATGAAAATTCAAGATTAGCAAACGGCTGCGTATATTTATTTATTTTGTGGGCGTGGCTAAGATTAACGAATCTGTGTGAGTGGAATAGCGAATGTGCCTAATGCAAAAACTGCTATTGTGAATGAATTTATACGTCTGTGTACTGTTGTCGCAAAATGGAATTTTTCATGTGCAATTCAAGAAGCTTCCTGGATTATAATATGCGCAAAATCTATCTGCACACAAAAATGCCTTTATCTGATGCGAACGTTTCTTGCATCGCGCCATAATTTCCAACACTGGCTCAGCCTTATATTTTAGGTCAGCATGTCAGAGTGACAGGGTCCCTTTTAGTGATCCATTTGCATTTATCTTTTTTTTCTTTCACATGATACAGGGAGAAAACAAATATGCTTATGTTTTATTGTTTAGCAATTTCTGTTGTCTCAGCCTGAAAAGTGTTGGTCTTTACTAAAAAATAGTATGTCTGTAAATAAAATATTTTATATTTATGAACATATGTGAAATGTATTGTTTTATTACACAATTAGAAAAATGACAGAAAAGAACAAGGAACTGATGCAAAGTGTAATGAAAAAAAGCTTTCTGTATAACTAGCTGGTCTGACTATGGAGGTGATTAAATTCAACTTGTGAAACACCTCTAATTTTAATGGCAGACATCTATGAGACACAATTAAAGTGGAACTACCACCCTATATAAAGTCGCCCTCCAATAATTAGGCATATGGTCGCCTCGCTTAAGAATATTGCTATTATCTCACACAAGTACCCGTTTCTGAAGTAATCCTTATTCTTCTGAGATAGGCAACCAGGCTTGCACGCAGACATCTTGGCTCAGAGATGTCTGTGCACCTGCTCTGTCCATCCCAGGCTCCTCTAGGAGGCATTGTATGGTGCCTTAAGGCACCGGAAGGGACTGATGGCGCAGGCACACAGATGGCTCTAAAGCAAGAAGCCTGGCCATCAGTCGCTGAAGAAAAAGGATTACCGTAAAATCTCAGGTATAATACGCACCTGTGTATAATACGCAGGTGCAAATTATACCCAAGATTTTTGGTAAAATTGTAGTTCCTATGTACAATACGCACCCCCTACTTGCCTGCAAAACCCCCATCTGGAGGCAGTGGGCGACATCCCTGCGCTCACCGCCCACTTCCTCTGTGCAGCAATAGTGTATAAAAAACATTAAATGCCACCTTAATAACCAGGATTCCCTCTCTGCATTTATAGGCAGCCGTCAAACAGGGACAGCAGGCGGCATTCTTGCACTAGCCGCCCGCTTCTTCCTCTCCCCGAACTCTTCTGAGCAGCCCTTTCAGGACCTACCATACATTCAATGCGCGCACGCATGAGCAATGTGCATCCTTAGTCTTAGGTCTGGCCACAAGCTCTAGCGGTATAGACATTCTCACAGTGTCAAATAACCTTACTGTATAAGAAATCACCCAATTACAGTGTGTAGGATTAAAGTTTCACCCCAGAAATCACTGAAATAATCACTTTGGAAACAGCTTCATTTTTTTCCAATACTGTCCAAAACTACAAATATTCACACTAGCACAATTCTCTAATCAACACTGCAAAACTAGTGAAAAGTTTGGGACACCCCCTGATACATTAATGAAAAATATTAGAATTTTTGATATCTTCATCCTAAACAAAAATAAAAAAGCAATTTTTTCCTGATGCAGATTTAAAGCAGTAATTTGTGAGACTGAAAGCTGTCATCAAAGCATATTTTCGAAGTGACTGTTTTGCACTACAGACGAGATGAAGTTGAGAGCTTTTCAAAATGAACAAAAATGACCACAGATCAATAGGATTATCAGATTATGTCAGAGTAGCTTACTTCAGGTTATTAAAAAAATGTTTCTTAATTATTATTATTTATTGTTTAAATTACCCCTGCCTTTAACCTTGCTACATTTTGTTTTGCCACAACCCATAATAAAAATGGATTGAAAGCGGAACTACCACCCGACAAAATCTTTAGCTTAACTAAGTCCCCATCTGGCGACTAGCTGCTTAGTAGCTCTAGTCGCCAGAATAATTACCTTATTTAATAGATTTCTGCTCTCTTCCATGGATGACAGGCAGGACGGAGCACGGACATCTTGCCATTGTGACGTCTGTGCTCCTGCGCTGTCAGTCCCAGACGGATATAGGAGGCGTTGCTAGGAGCCATTTGGCGGACGTCACAATGGCAAGATGTCCGCACTCCATCCTGCCTGTCACCCATGGAAGAGAGAAATGAAATCTATTAAACAAGGTGATTATTCTAGGTGACTAGCACTACTAAGCAGTTAGTAACCAGATGGTGAGCTTAGCTAAAGATTTTGTCGGGTGGTAGTTCCACTTTAATTGGGATTTTTTGCTAAATAGTTTTTATTGCAACACAAGTTAATAATAAAAAAAAAAAAAAAAAAAAAGGCAGACATTTGTGGGATGAATTAGTATTCACCCCCTGAGTCAATACTTGGTAGAAGCACCTTTACCAGGAATTATAGCTGTAAGTCATTTTGGATAAGTCTCTACTAGCTTTGCACATCAGGATTCTACAATTTGTGCCCATTCTTTTCCCATTTTTCTTGGTGAAGTTGTTAAGGCTCTGTCAAGTTAAATAGTTATTGTTCGTGAACGGTAATTTTCAAGTCTTGCCACAGATTCTCAGATTGATGTCTGGGCTTTGACTGGGCCTTCTAAGAGATTCAGGTTCTTGTTTCTAAACCACCCCAATATAAATCTGGCTGTGAGTTTAAGACAATTGCCCTGCTGGAAGGTATAATTACACCCCAGTCCTAGGTCCCTTGCAGACAAACAGATTTTTCTCTAGAATTGCCCTGTATTTGGCCCCATGCACATTGTCCTCAATCCTGACTAGCTTTCTAGTCCCTGCTAGTGAAAAGCATCACCACAACATGAAGTTGTCATGATCATGCTTCACCATGTAGGATGGCGTTCTCAAGGCTACAAGCAGTGTTGGCTTTGTACCACATATAGAGTTATGTGATACAGTCTGAAAGTTACATTCTGGTCTCAACAGACCAGAGAACCTTTTTCCACATGTTTTCCCTGTCTCTCACATGCCTTTTGGCAAAATTCAAACAGGATTTGGTATAGTTTTTTTTTCAGCAATGGCTTTCATCTTGCCAATATTAATAACAAAGAGTTAAATATAAATTATTTTATAGCATTATAAATATATATATAATTATTAAATTTTTTCAAAGATCTACCAATTATTTTACTTCTAAAAGGTGTATGTTGGACGTCCTCTACTCACTGTAATCATGTAAATCCTTTCAAGATGGATGCTTGCACTGAGGGGAGGACATGGAAAGATTAAGTCCTCTTTTAAAAAAAGAAAGAAGACAGTGCATCCCATAAAACCCACGTACAGAATCACCTGACACAAGAAAGTGTAAATAAATGACTCATGCATGTTCTTTGAGGCATCACAAACGGATACAGATATACAAAATATAAATTAACTCTGGAAATACTAACAAACACCCTTGAAAGATGTAACAAGCTACCCACAGCTAACATATACCCATTAACTCCTTAACCCCTTAATGACCGGTGTCGCGGTCATTTAAGGACCACAGAGCATTTTTTTTTTCTTTTTATATTTCCGGTTCCCAGAACGGCGTGCAGCCACGGGGGGGGGGGGGGGGGGGGGGAGCCCGGAATTCCATGACACTCATAGTACGTCATGGGTCGTTAACTCGGATCTACCCATGACGTACTATGACCGTCAAGGGTCATTAAGGGGTTAAGAAGCAGAGGAATGTGCATCACATCATGAAGCAATGTGTTGCAAAGCCATCAGCTTTCTCAAATGGAAAATAAGCTGCAAAGCAAGCTAAAGGTTGACGTGGATTTTGCGGCCTTCACATGTAGCTCAGCCTGTGAACAGAAGAATAAAATACCTTTGGGCATAAGGCACCATTTCCTGCGGTACTTGTTTTCAATACAAAGGGTTTTATTGGACCTAACATAACCGAGCCCCCAAGTGGTTCACATGAGTAAAAAAGAACAGCCTTCTGCTCTCACTTGGTGTGCTCGAAGCAGCAAGACATCATAACTGGCAATGCACCCAGTATGGTACCCATCGCAATACCGAGGATTGGATTAGTTTATTTCTTAAAGGAAACAGGAAGCTAACCTCAGTAACTGGAGATGCAGATTGTCAATGACAGCCTGCAGCCTACATATGTCTCCAGCAGTTTTACAGGGCAGACTGTCACTGTTTACATTATGGATATGTATATGACCATCTGAATTGGGATTCAGAAAGAGGCATGATTATAAATGTGCATATGGTTCTTAATGTGTTAATTAAGGTCTTGTACTCCTGTTGCTATGTACAAAGAAGCTGTTACTGTTCTGTATGTAATACCCAGCGTGATGTGTAAAATCATAACCTGAAAGTAACAAGATGTGCATTACACCTCAAGAGTACAGCACAGAGCTGACATTGTACCACATACTGATGCTTCAAACATTGAGCTGGTGAAGCAAGGACCATTTTGACATTGTGCGAAATAAAGATTAACAGCTATATAGTTATGAGGATGTTAAGAAATGCATAGAACAGATCATCTGTTCTTCTGCTGTAACATTTGAGATGTGTTGTCTTAAATAGTAACATGGTAACATAGTTAATAAGGCTGAAAAAAGACATACATCCATCAAATTCGGCCCATGCCACATCACCCCAGTTGAGAAAGAGCAAGGCAAAAAACATCCATTGAATTTGCAGCACTTACCATTCTTACGTTCCTTCAAAGGGGGTAACTGTTGGACAGACTGCAAGGACAACTCCTCAAAATCATGAGCGACTGCTTCACTTTGCGGACTAGGAGTCAAGCGGAGTAATAAGCCAGTCTCATCCTCCATATCCTGGGCCAGATGATAGTCCATAATGGTGCAAGAAGAAGGAAGCAGAGGGTAGATTCTTTGCACTATGCAGAAGGAGACTGAAAAAAAAACAAAAACAAAGGACAGGTTTAGATAATAAATAATGAATAATATGCTCTATGATGAGCAGAAGAAAGTTGAACAGATTGTTTAGTAGAATATATATATATATATATATATATATATATATATATATATATATATATATATATATATATTCTAATTACAGTAGAAGCCCCTAACTCAGACTACAAAAAGGCAGGGGTTTATTAATCGGTAAAAGACTCTATGGCTGGGAAAAAAAACTTCCAGTTTTAAAATGATTTAATGATGCCTCATTAACAAAGACTGTGACGTACAAATGGGCCCACTTCCCTTTAAGGCTCATGAAAGTGACTTTGCTCTCCCATTTTTCATAATTACTCTCTCATTTATGAGCTGGTTTCTACACTTAACCTGGGCTAGTTTCTAGAACTTTTATACACATCTTGACCTGGAGCATAATCCCATTAAAGGGATAGTAATGTTTCAAAATAAAAGGAGCTCCAATTAACCTTCATAGTATTTGGGCCATGGAGAGTGTTATTTCAATACTGTCAGAGTTGTAGTTCAAGAGTAATTGATTGATAAAGTATCCCCCTCCCGCCCCTTTTACTGATGTAACACTGCTCACCTCTGAACAGAAAGGAGGTGTCCAGATGGCTTGCAGAGAGGGACAATGTTCAGTTAGCATAATGGAAAAACCTGTCAAAGGGGCATGATTTTCCTTATGCTCACAGTAAGAAGATTGTCCCTTGCTGTGATCTGTCTGGTCCCAGAACCAGATTCCACATCGGAGGGGAGGTGGACTACACTAGGTAAAAGGGGCGGGAGGGGGATACTTTATCATTCAATCACTCTTGAACTAAAACTCTGACAGCAGTGAAATAACATTCTTCATGGCCCAAATACTATGAAGATTAATCGGAGCTGCTTTTATTTTGAAACATTACTATCCCTTTAAGACTTGTACTATAGACAGGTCAGGAACTGGTAGTGCACAAACAAAAAATGCAGTAAAATTAACTAAGTGACAAGTTCCTTGCAGTGCTTTCCTGGTCAGATGTTACATATTGCATTGACACATTAACATATATACAGTTGTAATCAAAATTATTATTCAAAACTCATTGCAAAACAGGTTTATTTTCAAAATTTACAGACTTTCAGCTGTTTACAATGAACAAATCAAGCAAAAGCAATTGAAATAGCTCAATACAATGAATGCTTCAAGTGGTTCCCCAAATTCAACTGAAAATTCAATTTATAATGACTTCTCCAGTCTCAAAATTATTCAACCTCCTTCATGGCAAGCATTTTAGTACTTAGAAGAGCACCCTTTTGCTGTTATGACTTGCAGCACACGAGATGCATAGCCAGGCACCAGCTTCTGGCAGCGTTTATGAGAAATCTTAGCCCATTCCTCATGAGCAATGGCCTCCAGTTCAGTAATATTCTTTAGTTTGAGTGCTGCAACCACCGTCTTCAAACCCCACCAGAGATTTTCTATGGGGTTCAAGTCAGGTGACTGTGATGGCCACTGTAGAATCTTCCAGGACTATTTCTGCATCCAAACCTTGGTGGAATTTGAGGTATGCTTGGGATCATTGTCCTGTTGGAAGGTCCAGTGACTCCCAAGCTTTCTAGGATTTCCTGATACTTCAGTGATCCATCTTGCCTTCCACACAATGCAGGTTTCCAGTGCCAGAGGATGCAAAACAGCCCCAGAGCATCACCGAGCCACCACCATGCTTAACTGTAGACAGAGTGTTCTTTTCAGTTTATGCTTCATTCCTCTTCCTCCAGACATACCGCTGATCCATCGGTCTGAAAAGGTCCAGTTTTGTTCCACAGAACAGAATCCCAAAACTTCTGTGGCTTATTTGTATGATTTTGGGCATATTGGAACTGACTTTTCTTGTGCTTTTGGGTCAGCAGTGGTGTACATCTTGGAGTTCTTGCATGGAAACCTTCTGAGTTTAGTACGCACCGTACTATGCTCGCTGAAACCTCAGTGCCTGTTACCACCAAGTATTGTTGTAGGTCTTTTGCAGTCACTTGAGGGTTTTTCTCAACCTGCCTTCTCAGAAATCTGGTTGAAGCTGTTGATAGCTTCCTTTTTCTGCCCCGTCCAGGTAGCGTAACCACTGTTCCTTTGACTTGTGAAGTATGCTTCCAACGGTGTCTCTAGGAACATTCAGTGCATTCACTATCTTTTTGTATCCTGTTCCTTATTAGTGAAGGGAGATGATCTCCTCTCTTAACTTTTTGGACCATTCTTTTGACTTAGCCATATTTCTAACATGCAGTCAAATGTGACACTCAACAAACCCCTAGCCAGTGTTCCATGGTGCAACTAATGAAGCCCTTGATTAGCTGTATCAGGTGTGCTCGATACAACATCTGCTTTGTATATATTTGAACTTTTGTGAGAGATTCTATTTGGGGGAGGGTTGAATAATTTTGAGGTTATAGAAGCCATTATAAGTTGCATTTTTAGTTGAATTTGGGGAAACCACTTGAAGCATTCGTTGTGTTGAGCTATTTCAATTGCTTTTGTTTGATTTATTCATTGCAAACAGCTGAAAGTCTGTAAATTTTGACAATAAACCTGATTTGCAATGAATAATTTTGATTACAACTGTAATGATGAGAAGCACACTAGAAAATAAGTATATCCCCATTCACGTTGCCTAAAGAATGTATATTTTTACCATTATTACGAAAACTGTTGTCTGATTAAAAAGTATATATGACAACTCCATATTGTTATCTTAACTTGAGGTCAACATCATAATATGGGAATATTGGTCAATCATATGGTAATGAATTTAGGATTTATTTCCATCTCTCATTTATATACATATGGTAGGTCATAGAGGCCTAAGAAGAATAGAACTGTCTCTGGATTGTTAGTAAGGAGACAGAAGTAACATTTCTAATTAGTTTAAAACATGTTTGGGAGGTCACATAGGCCTAAGAAGAGTAGAGCTCGCTCTGTTGTTTTGTAAGGAGAGAATAGTAATGTATTTAATTTGGTTAAAACATCTATTCCAGAAAGCCCAGATTTTTGGGCAGCTCCACCAGATGTGGAAATGACGGCTGCAGCCACTCCTGTCTGAAACAGAGTGGTACTTTTTGTTCAGGAAGCTCCTGGTATAATTCCAATGGCATGTTTACTAAATTGCAGCTTCTCAAAGAGTTATACATCTAGTGGCCTAATTCAGAAGAAAAAAGACGATTCATCTTTGTGAGACTAGGAAAGCAGAGCCCAGCTCAGTTTCCCACTTAGCCAAATACTTGGGTTTGGTTGAAAGGAGAGGGTTGGCAAGTATCCGGTAACAGTGAGGATGAGATTTGGAATTGGGGAGTTCCAGTTGCGCGGGTCATTTAAGATCATTAAAAAAAGGTGCTGGGTCTTCAGGAAATCATACATTCCTAATATATTTAAAGGGATAGTATTACTTTGTTTTATCTTTATTTTATTTTGTAGGCATTAAAAAAACATGAAGAACGATATAAGTCTTATCTCTCAAACCTTTATGGTTTGAGAGATATTCACAAGCAAAGTTTCCCCTCCCACCCCTTTTACCTAGTGTAAGGCATCTCTTCTCAGATGTGGAATCTGGTTGTAAGACCAGAGAGATAACAGAAGGGGACAATCTTCTTCCTATGAGAACAATGAAGGCCCTGCCCCCCTTGACAAGTTTTTCAGTTTTTTCCCTAATCTTAATTGAAGATTGTCCCTATCTGCAGTCTACCTGTGCACCTCCCTTCTGATCTGGCTGAACAGTGTTACATCAGTCTTGAACTACAAGTCTGACAGAATTGAAATAACACTCTCCATGGACCAAATACTATGATGATTAATTAGAGCTGCTTTTATTATGAAACATTACTATCCCTTTAAGGGAGTCAGATGATATGCCCATCTGATGGTCCAGAACAATGAGTAATACATTAACAAACCCTTTTTACACCAAGAAGATAGTTTAAGTCATGGGTATATGACTGGAAGTATAGAAGGAGAATTATAGAGATCAGGGAGAATGAAGCAAGTTAATTTTGCTACTAAGAGAGAAGGGTAGGGGAAGAGAGGGAATGGGTAAAGGTTTGGGAAGAAGCCTTACTGCGGTCTTCAAAAGGAGTTAATGATGAAGGGATAACTATAACTGTAGCTACCTCTTGTTTTGGTGCACCTATGTCAAAAAGATTTGGTCTAAAATTGAAGCCTTTTGTTAAAGTTCAGTATTATATACACACACACACACACACACACACACACACAAGTGCGCACCCAAACACAGAATGAAAGGTCAAACAATGGTTAAATGGTAAAATAGAACTGCTACTTATTAACAAATATGAGACTTTGAAAGAGCTTTCAAAACTATATTTATATTAGATATTTATTTCAGACAATAGTTTGAGATATGTCACTTTGTCAGTTTATACACATGAGCTAGTGCTGGCTGGTTGTTCACACATAAGGGCTATCACACTTATTTGAAGCTAGAAAATCATAACAGTGTTAAAGCGGAACTACCACCTCTTAAACAATTTAACTTCAATAACTCCCCATCTGGCGATTAGCAGCTTAGTAGCTCTAGTCGCAAGAATTATTGCCTTATTCAAAAGAAATATGCATTCTTACCAGGCCGACAGCAGCACGGACATCTTGTCATAGTGACGTCCACGTGCCTGCACTGTCAGTCCCAGCCGGGTTTAGGAGGCTTTGCTAGGAGCCGGCCGGCTCCAAAAGGGACGTCACTGTGGCAAGATGTCTGCGCTCCGTTCATCCCGGTAAGAATGTATTTCTTTTGAATGAGGTAATAATTCTGGCAACTAGAGCTACTAAGCTGCTAGTCGCCAGAGCTACTAAGCTGCTAGTCGCCATTGTGAAGTAAAGTATGGAGTCATAGCCTGGATCTGAGGAAATAAAATATTTGTGAAGATTTATAGCACTGATTTAATGAAGAAGAAAAAAAGAAAAACTTCTGTTTGAAAACAGCTGTATTACTATATAGGATCTACAATATGCATTGAAAGTATTTACTTCCATGTAATATGCAAGAGATTGGTCAAGCTTAAATAAATGACAATTTAAAGTAGTACAACATTTCAGTTGAATATCCTATATAATAATTTGGGCAGTCTCTACTGCGCATGATTGCATCGCGAGAGTGAGGCGACACAAGACTGCATCACGTGGAGCAGTGGGGTAGTGGCCTCTTAAACACTTCAATCTTGTCTTGCATTAAAGAGGACCTGTCACCCTTAGACAAATTTAGCAAGTTTACAGAGAATTTCAATGTGCCTATATGTTTTAATAGACAATTTTCTGTAAAAATAATTTTTGGAAATTAACCTATATGTGTTGTAGGCAATAAGTGGCATGACCAGTATGCTAATTAATTCTGTTCAAGGCCAAACTTACTTCTGGCTGCTCTATTAGAAATTCCACCAGTGCACCGGCTCTACCTAATTTTATTCATAGCACAGTGTGTGCTTATATTGGCTAAGCACCGGAACCAATTCAAGTGCCACACTGTGCCACTAAGGAAAAAAAGTTGAATTTCTCAAAAACTATTGTTTTTATATAAATACATTTTTATTGAAAGATTTTTTTGGATTACAATAAGTTTCTGTGCACACAAAACTCAAGTATAGGTGGGATCAAAAAAAGCAATACAAATCATACTGATTATGTGTTAGGGACCAGGAACCAGACAAACACAAAACTGTAATGTGCAAAACACCTTTATAAAATAACAAAAGCAAACAAACCAAAATCGTGATCCAGAAGCATAAACCAAAAGACAAGCCGGGGTCAGGAACCAAGACAGGTACTCAGCCAAGCTGGGGTCAGGACTAAGGAACCAGAAGGGACATCAGAGGAAGCCAGGTCATGCACAGATAATCGGCAACTCAGGATAACACTCTTGCAGCCAGAATCAGACACAAGGACAGTCAGGTAGTGAGCCAAGCTGCTTTAAATACCCTGGGAGGTGTTGGCTGATATCAGTCAGGTGACCAAACAGAGAGGTCAGCTGATTCAGACTGATTCAGCAAAGGGAAGGCAGCAGTAATGGATAGAGCATTTGGATAAACTCAGACAGCAGAATCAAGCAGCAGAGTTAGAGCAGCTCAACCAAACCTTGACAATATAACACCAATACTCATGACAAACATGACAATGCAGTTTGCCCTATGGCAAAAATAACACAGAAGAGACAGAACTGATCCCTGCACATTCCCCAAATCCCAGGCATGTGAATATGGAAGCATATTGGAGGAAAAGGGCATGGAGAATGTTCGGTACCCTTTACTAAGTCCAATAAAATCAAAGGAGGGAGGGAAATGAACAGAATGAAAGGTAAGAAAAAGAGCCACCACTGGGAGGGGGATGAGGGTGAAAAAGAGGAAAGAGAAGAGGGAATAGCAAAGCAGGGAGAGAAGAGACAGGATTAGTTACAAAGCAGGAAAACAAAGAAGTAAAAAAGAAAAGGATAGAGAGTTGTTACATGGAGGCCCCCGAGTAAGTACAGGAGCAGGTGGAAGAGGCAATAAATCAGGGTCCCAACCATCACAGAGGAAAGTCAGGTGGAGCAGTAGAGCCTGTGCCCGCACCCCAGCCAACCATACTGAAAAACTATTTTTATTACAAACAAATGGCTAGTAAAACATAAAGGCAATTTTTAAATATCTGTAAATTTAACTCACCCAAACCTATGGTAACAGGTCCACTTTAAAATAAAACAAACTAAAGTCAATCTGTAAAGTATCTAGAAAAATAGAATTGTAGGCACACAATTATTTTGGGTAATAAGCACTTATATATATACTAGTTGAAGAGCCCGTTACACGGGCCACAGTGCCACTGCCACCCGGTCGCGGGAAAGTCACGCGCAGTAGAGACTGCCTGCACCGCGGCTGATACAGAACTGACTGCAGCACGCGCAGCAGTGTCTACTGCGCATGTCGCGGCGTTACACACAATTTAGCGAATTATTATATAGGATAGTGAAGGTGTCATGTAGTTATTAAACATACATACTTACATACCCTCTTCATAACAAACAAAAGCAAAACTCCGACACATAACTATCAAAGAAACGGGACAAAATAACTTTATTGAGGGACAAGGGATAAATAAAAAAATAGGCATAAAAACACGTCACGTTAGAACTGCACACTACCAGAACCAATCCTATAAGAGAAGAACGCTCAGTGTAAGATGGAAATAGGACCCATGAAAAATGATGATGGCAGAGGTCTCATAAGTACTCCCCAAAAGAAAAAAAGTTATAGTAGGGGAAAAAAATGTTTGTATATATAATAAATACGCAAGTGTAAATTATACGCAATATTTTAGGAGAAAACAAGAGTGCCTATGTATAATCCCTTTGTCTCACTAAAATAAATGGTGTGTTGCCACTCTGATTCCTTCCTGCTTACTCTCACTTTTTTCACCCCCTCCGGAGTACAATCAGACAGCCTGATAGTTTCACAACGGGTGGCAAATGCCAGCAATGACCTGTCAGGCGCTTTTGCTTTACGCCAATAGTGATGACCTGTGAGGACTGCAAGGTCCTTGCAGGGCAATACCATAGATCCAAAGTGCATAGATATATGTTGGATCTGCGGTATTGCCCTACGAGAAAAATCTGACTTTTTACCCATTTCTAGTTTTCACCTATATATGGAAAACTATTAGTGCATTCTGCATAGCAGACAGTGGGGTAAATACAAATAATTCACCAGCACAGCTTCATAGGTGTTAGTCTCTAATGTCAATGGCTGCACTGCTGGGTATACACTACCTCAGGGCTTATAATTTGATGTCCTTTGATACTAGCCAGACCTGAAAAGTTACTCGCCACTGCAAGCCATAACATACCCTCCAGGGCTGAATTTCTACTCGCCAGGGCTAAATTTTCACTCGTCATTGGCTAGTGGCGAGTGGAAATTTTGAGCCCTGCACTACCTCATATGATCTCTATACTGCATACCGGTGTTAATCCTTTTGACATCAGCAAGCCCCTTTTGCCTACCCATAGTATGCACAGGGTAATGGCATAAAATCACACAATTTCTGCTACTCTTTGTTTAAAGGTATATAATGTTTCATAATAAAAGCAGCTCTAATTAATCATCATAGTATTTGGCCCTTGGAGAGTGTTATTTCAATTCTGTTAGAGTTGTAGTTCAAGAGTAATTGAATGATAAAGAGCAGCAGGGAGGTGCCCAGGTAGATTACAGAGAGGGACAATCTTCAATTAAGATAAGGGAAAAAGCTGAAAAACCTGTCAAGTGCGGCAGGGTTTTCATTGTTCTCACAGTAAGAAGATTGTCCCTTGTTGTTATCTGCCTGGTCAGTCAACCAGATTCCACATCTGAGGTGAGCAGTGTTACACTAGGTAAAAGGGGCAGGAAGAGGATACTTTATCATTCAATTACTCTTGAACTACAACTCTGACAGTATTGAAATAACACTCTCTATGGCTCAAATACTATGAAGATTAATTGGAGCTGCTGTTTTCGTGAAACATTACAAGCCCTTTAAAACACTGCATTACATTAGGAGCAGAGGAAAGACATGGTTGAAAGTGCACAGACTGCCCCATTGTGCAATCCTAGGTGCCAACAGAGTTAAGGGGAAGGATCTTGGCTAATGTATCTTAGGAAATAAGCTTTACTCAGGAGCAAGGTCTGAAAATGGATTCCAGTGCCCAATTTAGCATGGGATTGTTTTTATACATGCATTCCAGTGTGACTAAAAAGAAATATACATATGGGAAACTCCAGAATTCACTGGGAGCAATAGCCACTTCTTTGAGCATAAAATGGCTTCCACTCTAGTCTGCCATGCTCACTCTTTACCCTGATTCTCTTACTTTATGCCAACCAATCAAACTTCTGTAAGGGCTATATCAAAATAAAAGTGAAGTAATTATGGGGTAAACCAATTTCATCATAGAAGACCAACAAAACATGTAAAAATGGCCATTGATTATCTTCACAGTTGTGTTACAGAGGTTGTGGACTGGGGGGCACGTATTTACACATGTGATGATCCTGCCCCTCAGTGGTGGCCCTATGGACACATGTTTTCACACTCTTGAGCTCTGCACTGGGAGTCTCATTGGAGCTTGATCCGTGGACAGCCCTACTTAATCGACCCTCTAGACACCCACATTTGTAACATACAGCTAATAAATTGGTGTTCTGGGTTTGTGCCATGACTCTGTGTCATATCTCCTATCACTGGAAGACCTTGCCAACTTGTCATGTCCCATTAAATAATTGTATCTGGAACCTGCTTTGGATGGAGAAGTTGACGGCTTATTTGCATAGTTCGTCTTCTTCATACCTCCAGATCTGGTCCCCGTGGGTGGATTCGGTGGTTCCCCCGACTTTCATTGCGAGCTGCTGCTTCTTTCATTCCTTGGTGAGTTATCCTGTGATGTCGTCTTTGTTTCCCTTTCCCCTTCAGTCCTTCCCCTCCCCCCTTTTTTTTTCTTCTCTTTGTCTTTTTCTGGTCAGTCTTGGAGTCACCTGGGGCTAACGTTTCTTTTTTATTTTTCTGACTGGTACCGCTGCTCCAGTTGACCTAGTTTCTTGTTTTTATTGTACTCCCCCATCTCTTTTTTCTGTACCCCAGAATAACTATAAAACCAATAAATATTGAACTAAAAAAAAAGACCATTGATTTAAACAGGGTTTGAAGGCTAGAAAGGACTTCAATTCACTGGAAAACCTTCAAGGGATTAAAAGTGCTATCTCTCAAAAGGTATTATGAGTGTAACTTTTATGCAAACATATTCTCTTTTCCCCATGAGCTCTCAGTGGGTATACTCCAGGGATCAGTCCTAGGACTATTCCTCTTTTCTCTACATACTCTCTTTGTGATTGTATTTAAAAGGATAGTAATACTTGAAATGTAAAAAAAAATATGTTGTAAGGTTTATCCCCCTGAGTAAAACAAGAGTACTCCCACTGCTGAAAGGTGTTTCATTCAAAAGTTATTAATTTTCAAAGTTGATTTTTAGGTGCAATATCGCAGTGGCCTGAAATTGTACAGTGGCGCTGTTGCTACACTATCCTATGGAGATTTATGGTCCTGGGACCAGAGCTGCCCACTTGTTTTCCATCCACCCCTGATTCCTCCCACTCCGCGCACTCTTACCCTCGTTCAACATATATTATTCAACATATATTCTGCCCTTTTTTTGTGTGTGTCCCTTGCAACTAAGCCCCACCCCTTTTATGAGATGAATCGCGTCATTTCCCTCCCCGATCAGCGCTGCCCTCCGGTTAGCCTTGCCTATCAAGTTCCCAGGTATGCTTATCACCATGACAACATCTAGGTCAGTGAGGTGTGAAGGCATTCATAAACCAGTGTTCCCGGTGAATGGAGACAGGGACACATTAAGTGACTGAAACATGAGCACAAAGCTGCATTGCGTATTATTTCATTGATAGTATCTCAAGCAACAGGATGTTAATCTTTATTTATAATACTTTTAAGATTTTATTGTGCTGAACAATGATTATCGTCATATACCCTCGACAAGATATAAACACATGAATCTTTTTTCCCAGAAATCATATAATGTTTTATAGATTAGCTGGGTTATATTTACATTTTACAACTTTACAGTATTTCCATGTTCACAACCTTATTTTAAATAACTGCTGCCTCTTTTTTTCTATCCCCAGTGCACGCTTTAGGAGTTTTAGAATGGCAAAATAAAATGGATAGAAATGCCCTGCAGATCTAATAAAGTGTTGAGCATATGTGAAGATGAGAGACTGCCATCACAGATGAATGTAAATTCTCTTGATCATACGCATTTATGGCTTCAGTTTTGATGGCAACGTTAAGTAAATGTACACTGTTTACTGCAACGAAGACCAAAGTAAATAGGAATTAGGGTGACCACACGTCCCGGAATGCCCGGGACTGTCCCTTATTTTAGGTCTGTGTCCCACGTCCTGCGTCACCCCCCACCGGGACAACAAAGAGTCCCGGAATGGAGCAACAAAGCTGGCACCCACAGACTACCTACACAGCGCAGCACGCACCAGTCCAGCCAGCCAATGAAATGTATTTGCTATTTGGTCCTCACTGGCTGGCATTTGGTCCTCATTGGCTGGCTCAGCCAGCCAATGAGGACCATATAGCAAATACATTTCATTGGCTGGCTGGACTGGTGCATGCGAGACAGCTGGGATGGCACAAGTATGCTGGTGCTGTGAGTGAGTCTCTCGGCTGACGCTCCCGCCAGTGCTGACCATCTTTCTGAGGCTAATACAGAGTAAGAGTTCCCACTGTGTCAGGCTCAGAAAGATGGTCAGCACCGGAAGGAGCCTCAGCCACGGGACTCACTAGGGTGACCACATGTCCCGGAATGGCAGATTGGAAATGTGGTCACCCTTGTCCAGGAATAACTTGAAAAACTTTGGGTTTGTTTTAGAAGTTTTGGTTGTACAAACAGTTCCCCAGACCTCCTCATAAATCTCTGCACTGATGCATTTTTAAGAGGAACAGATGAGAGCCTGACTTCTTTTAATGTACTGCAAGAGCAAAGCCCCGAGAGAGAGCGAGCTCAGAGGAGAATAATAAAATATATTTTGTTCCAGAATATCGAAGGAGTCTCAGTGGAAAATATGCTGCAGAGTAGCTGAATGATCTGAATAGTATAAAATGACACATTATGAAGCTTTGGTGTTCTGAATTCAAATTATTACATTAGGACATAGTATAAAAAAACATTTAACATTCCACTGACCTGCCAAGGATTTAGGGTGTTTTCAAAGAACATACAATTCATTTTACAGTATATATCACTAATTCAACTATTTATATATATTTTGTAAGTATATCGTGCCCACCTATATTAGTAGTGGGCACAATGTATCCTTCAAGATATTGTTGGACTACAGTTCCTATTATCCTCAGTTGTCCATCAAGCAGCTGAGGAAGATGAGATTGTAGTCCAACCATGGCAGAATGATGTCACTTTGTCCACCCTTGATCTAACTTGCAGCCTCTCATAACCAAGGCCTTCTCCAAGATTTTATTGGTTTGCATATGTATTTAACTTATTTATAATTACTGCTTCCCAACAATACTGTGCAAGGGAATATGACAGCACTTTGTAAGTGATAATGATTGGGGACTAACAGCCTGGAATTAATGTTTATATGAAACTGTATGGTATTTATCCTGAAGAACAACTCAAAATATGCTACTCCTGATGTTAACCAGGCCCTGTCGATAGAGCTACATTCACACAAACAATTCAAATCCTATGTTTCTACAAACCAATCACAGAAGCAGAGTGCACTGAAGAGGAAGTGGTCACCCCACAAATATGTGTGCCCCTACACACTTGGCTGTCCAGAGCCAGTATGTTATTAGACCTTTACCACTCACTCATCTGAATGGCAGTCCCACAGCACTCTGTGCAGACCTTCCCTACTACAATTCCCTGGTAACCATTGCAAGTCACAGGAAAGTTGCAGCATGGTGCAATACACCTTATTCTCTATGCACAAAATAAAAATGGTGTACCTCTGGTTAAAATCAATTGCTCTAGTGGGGACTAATAAAACAAATCCCAAGATTTTAAATCTGGCTTTTAATCTGTTGACAACTAGAGAGGCTTCCAACTAGTGGATGAGCCTCTCAGTATAATACATTTTTTGTAACAATACTTCTTAAGGTCTATCCCAACAAAGGGCTGGATTCCACTGGAGATAATAAATTCCTTCTGAACTCTATGCGGAAATGTGTAGATAAAACCAGTGATGGTAATGAAAAGGGAATAGAATTTAGCCCTAAAATACAGTGCATGCTTTTCGTTGTTACCATTTTCTTCTGCTGGTCTCAGTCTCACATTCACTGACTTTCACAAGCAGGAGCTATGATTTACAGTGATCAAATCCTACTTCCAGTAACTTGGGGACATCCACTTTCACTGTCACATGCAACATTTTTAACTGCGTACTTTTCTCATCATGAACGTATTAGTGTAATTATTCAATGGCACATAATGGATAGTCGGCTATCTGATTTATTTCCTTAAGTGGTTTTTATAGAATATAGATCTTCTACCAACACAAACATTAAGTGAATTCCATTCAAATTAATACTGAAATCCCCAACAGCAGCCATAAAACATCTGTCCTTGTGCAAGGACATTCATCTGGACTTGAGCCTCAGTGAACTCAGTCAGCTACTGCAGCTAATTACGAAGCTAGGGAGACATACGTAAGGAAGGATATGACCATTGCTAAACAATGTGGTTGAGTCAGAATGTTTAGATATTTATTCTGTATATAAAAGCAGGGATATTGCTCATATCATTTGATCTAGTTGGAAACGTCCTCTTATCATTTGCACATATGACTTAGTAAGTACCTATTTCTCAGGTTTGAGCCTACTCTGACATCACTGAATTCTGAAATATACAGAGACATAGCGGAGGCCCCCACAGGACCTGCAGTGTGTGTGTGTGTGTGTGGGGGGGGGGGGCACGGGACTTGGGGTCCCCCAGAAAGTGTTGTCCTTTATGTTGTTGTAGGACTCCTGGGGCCTCCAGACGGTGCCCTCATCTTTCTTTATTTTCTGCTCATCCCCCAGTGAGTATTGGCCTGTTCGCTGTGAGTGAAGTTTCACTTATGGGCAGGAGGTAGGGCAATGTGATTTCATGCAGTCTCTTACTAAGGTGGCCATTGCTTAGCTAGCGAGGGTTGATTAAGTTCTGCAAATAACAGCTACGAACTTGCCTTTGTAGTGCATAGCTGGAGATGTGCATCCCTCTAAGGTGCGTGGCTGTTCACTCAGTTTTAATCCCCCATGCACTGCGCAATTTAAGAGCAGCTTGGCTTCCTCTACAGACAGATTTCCAGTACTAGCCCTGCCCCTTGGTGGATTACATCTCCAATAAAAGTTCTTAACTGGCAGCAAGAACAAGTGACTGAATAGAGGGCAGCAGCGAGGGGCATACAGCCATGCAGTACCAGCAGCACTCTAACTCTTCAGCAGTGTCACAGTGTGCTGCTGTATGCATCCATCTTCCGGCAGCCTGTGCACCCCATATCTTTCTATATTAATGATATCTGAGAAAGGAATGCATCATCAAATGGGACTTCAGCCATGCCTACCCAGACCATGCCATTTACTAGCCTGGTGGCTACCCACAAGATGCCCATCTGTGAGTAGATCCATGGGTCCTTCTCCCACCCAAGAGCTGCACTAGCCACATTGTAAGAAGCCAGGACCTTCCCAAAACCACTGTATCCATTCCGTAGACCCATGAACGAATATATCCATGCCTTAATCTGTAAAGTCACACTATTTAAGTTGAAGATCATTAATTGTGCAAAACGTTTCTCTCAACCACTGCAGTTCCCCCTTTGCCCACTTAGTATCAATTACTTGTTGATTTCTTAGTTACTCAAGTGGGGATTCTATGTGATAATATTAACCCCTTGGACAACTGAGAAGTCTATGTGCAAAGCTTTGGAGAACTCTTCAGCATCCATTTGGGTTAGAACGTTTCTTCAAGGGCGATTCCCATTCTTTGACAGATGGGGGTTAACCCTAAGCAACACACTGGAGACCTGAATAGTATCCATTGGGTTAAAGGGATAGTATTGTCAAAATATTTAAAAAGTCAATATTGTAGCTATTGAAAATTTCTACTAAATGCCCCCAGTCCCATCTCTCAAACCTTTATGAGAGGTATTCAATGTTAAAGCTTCCCCCTCCCACCCCTTTCCCTGACGTCAGCTCTCTAGCTGACTGCAGGGGGATCCGGTCCCGGGACCGGCAGAGGCTCTTCAGCATAGCAGAGATCACAATCTTGAAAAAGAAATACTTTATTGGAACAGTCTACAAAGTGTGGTCTACAAAGTGTGATTGGAACTCTACAAACCTCAAAATGCTCCATGTCATTTTATTTAAAGGGATAGTAATGTTTCATAATAAAAGCAGCTCTAATTAATCATCATGGTATTTGGAGTTTCGAGAGTGTTATTTCAATTCTGTCAGAGTTGTAGTTCAAGAGTAATTCAATGACAAAGTATCCCCCTCCCGCCCCTTTTACTGATGTAACACTGTTCAGCCAGATCAGAAGGGAGGTGGCCAGGTAGACTGCAGAGAAGGACAATCTTCAATTAAGATAAGGGAAAAACCTGAAAAACTTGTTAAAGGGGGCAGGGCTTTCATTGTTCTCATAGGAATAAGACTGTCCCCTTATGTTATCTGTCTGGTCTATGGACTGCATTCCACATCTGAGAAGAGATAGCTTACACTAGGTAAAATGGGCGGGAGGGGGAAACTTTGCTTGTGAATATCTCTTAAACCATAAAGGTTTGAGAGTGAAGACTTATATCATTCTTCAGGGTTTTTTTATGCCTACAAAATAAAATAAAGATAAAACGAAGTATTACTATCCCTTTAATGTACACAAAGCTTATCTAATCTTTTCCTTGAAGGGTGGTATGAAATGACAGTTTTCTAAAGAAAAACTCTTAAATTTGTCCAGCTGTCCCTTATATAAAGACACAGAAACATGATAAAAATTAAGGCAAAAACATGGTGAAAAAAAAAAAAAAATTGCCATTTAATTGTCACTGATAGAAATAATTTTGGATTATACATTATGGCCCTTATTCATCAAGGTAAAGAGGTGCAATTCTGGAGCAAACCAACTGCAATATAAAGAAGAAATGGTAATGCTGCAAATTCCCATTGACTTAACCATCTGAGTGCCAGAAAGGTTCTCAACGCTTTCTCCACAATGTGTTACATGCCCCTCTGAAACTCAAAGTGTTAAATTGGGTTTGTTATCCCTTGAGTGTTAGAGGTCTCAAAAGCAATGCTTAACAATGCTTGGGAGAACTCTCTAGAAGTCAAATGAAAACATGTTAGGAAACACTAAAATATTTCATGTTGATAAATATAGTATGGTAAACTTAAAATCTGTTTTATCAAAGGGAATACTTTGCCATCTTCTCTCTCTCCCCCCTGCCATGGGCTGCACTGTGATGTAAGCACTCATGCTTTCCATATAATGTATAAGACCTTATAGTGTTTCCTAACATGTTTTCATATGACTGGTTTGAAGTTATGTTGGCCAAGTTATGCAACACTGGTGTTTTTGATATCTAACCATCAACATAATAACCATCTAAATGACCTGCATTTGGTTTTTTAATCTCAGTTGTGAGGGAACTCTGTAATGATGAACTCCATCCTTCATTGGCAATCAAGTGGTTTAGGGTATCTACATGTGCCATAATCCTAATTCAACATCTGCTGGCAAGCCACATATTGCCCATCAGCCAATAATCGGAGTTGTATTTCAACATCTGCTGGCGAGTCACATATTGACCATCATATGGTTTAACATATGTTGAAATCCACTATATCGTGTTTTTTATTTTCAGTAAAACTATGTTACATATCCACAGATACGTGAAAAAATGTCGAACTTTTTTATGCTTCTTTTTATTGGCTAAACTGGGGGCAGCAATTATCATCTGCACTCTTCACTTCCTGGTCATCTCATTGCACTTAACTATGTAAGACACAGAAGGAAGTGAGGGTCAAGTAGAATGGTTCCACCAAGCCATGATTAGAACCTATTGGACTTGTATTAACCTCTTGGAGGTTAGAGACTCCTCTAACATTCAGTAGTTAACACAGAAAAAAGTAAAATATACTTTGCATCTGATTCACATTCATTTGGAGCAGTAAAAGTGGTGGGAAGGGTGTATGGCGGATGCTGCTCCCTCTGAGCATGTGTATGACTGGATTTTAGGCCTTGGAAAAGAAATTTAGACATGTTTGAGTTTAGCTTAGTGCACAGGCCTTTGAGTGCCAGAGGGCTGAGCAAGACACTGCTTCACAATGCATTGCCTGCTGCTGAGAAGAGATTGCTTACACTAGGTAATAGGGGCAGGAGGGGAAACTTTGCTTGTGAATATCTCTCAGACCATAAAGGTTTGAGAGATAAGACTTATATCGTTCTTCATGTTTTTTTAATGCCTACAAAATAAAATAAAGATAAAATGAAGTATTACTATCCCTTTAACTCCTCAGGTGTTGCAAATGCTTTCAACTTGCTCAGTACTCTGATCTACAGAACATTGTTATTAAGTAAAATTACACTTTTCTGTAACAACACCTAGGAGGTTCGAGTCATCACTAGCATCCAAAAGTTACTTTAGAAAATGTTATATTTTTTGTATTTGGTTAACCCTCTGCACTCTTATGATTCACATTCATTTGGAGCAATGGAAGAGGCGGGAAGGGAGTATGGTTGCTGCTCCCTCAGATCACCTGTATGACTGGATTTTAGATCTGAGTAATGAAACTGAGATTTGTTTGAGTTTAGCATGGAGCACAAAGATATTTACGCCTTTCAGTGCCAGAGGGCTGAGCAATGTGCTGCTTCACAAAGAAAGCACTTCTTACCCATCTAGCACTCAAAGGCTTAAGTGTATGATGCCATGTTCATGTCCTTGAATGGGGATACTTTATCATTCAATTACTCTTGAACCATAACTCATGACAGTATTGAAATAGCACTCTCTATGGCCCAAATACTATGAAGATTAATTGGAGCTGCTTTTTTGTGAAACATTACTATACCGTTAAATCAACTGAAATGATCCCTACCGTATAGTTGGTTTGCACCATGGTTTCCTTTATACAATTCTTCCAATATAATATACAGAAACAGACTTTGAATATTCTTTTAGAAAACACTAAAATAAAAGTTATATAAATTCATTTTATTGCTCAGTTTTCAGATGCCATGAACAGGGTTAGTTTTCATGACAAATTTAAATAAGCAAGTAGTCACGGTTATAACGAGAACTAGGCTGATTACACGTTAATCTGAGCCGTTTTGCAAACCTGATATGGGCACAGCCTGTTCTAGGAAATTAAGCATTAAATGGAATAGTTCTAGAAAAATGTAAATAACATAGCAGCAGGGTATAAAATTCATGTTTTTAATTCCTAAGAGTTTGGTCAGTGATCTTGGTGTGCAGGTCTTAAAGAAAGGTATGTTTGGTTTACATTTAGATATATGTTCTTTGGCTCCTTTTCTGAGTTGGATTATCAATATTTTTGTCCACCTGGCAAATTATATGTTACACCATAGATCAAACACCAGTCATAAATTGTAATGTATGTCATCCTGAGTAGAACTTTGCAAAACAAATTAATGGTAGAAACAGGCATAGCCCATCAATGACATACCGTAAAATCTCGGGTATAATATGCACAATTTTACCCCATTTCACCTTATGTGAAGTGGGGGGTGCGTATTATACACAAGAGATTTTTTTCTGAAATATTTTTTTAATGCTGACGATCCCTTCCCTTCCTCCCCCGGAGCTATCCGCTTTCATAATAAAGCTTACTGAGGTCCCCGTTGTAGGCAAACTTCATCTGCATCTGGTTAAATGTCTGCAAGCGGCATGCTTGCATTTGCCGGCCGCCCACCCGCTTACTTCCATGGGCTTTCAGGACCTTCTGCCTCCAGCCAATGGTAATGCCCTGACAGGTGCAGATGAAGTTTGCCTACAACGGGGACCTCAGTAAGTGTTTATTATGAAAGCGAATAGCGCCGGGGGAGGGAGGGAAGGGATCGCCAGCATTATAACATTTTTTTAGCAATGGGGAAAACAAGGGTGTGTATTATACATAGGCACTCTTGTTTTCCCCTAAATCTTGGGTATAATATACACCTGCATATTATACACAGGTGCATATTATACCTGAGACTTTACGGTAGTTTCAATATAAAAACTCATGATTCCATGGAATAAGCAGCAGGCTGACCGCCAATGAAAGAAGGACAGGCTGGTTAAGCCATCAACCAATTACATTCATAAAAAATGGCTGCTCTTCGAATCCAAGGTATGTAAACCTGACGCTTGATTAGCGACAATTAAAAATAGAAAGAGACCCACACTTACAGCAGTGTTCTCCATGGAGAATGGTGTCACCTAGCAATATATATATATATATATATATATATATATATATATATATATATATATATGTTTTTAAATAAACTATTAAAGTGTCAATTTTATATACATTGGATTTGAAGCAGCACCTTTTCGACTTAGTTGATTGCAAAACAAACACAAACAGATTCTATCTTTACTCCACTAGTACAAAAAAATTCAGACTGGCACATGCACAAAGCAAAAATTTCTCTTCCAAAAGTCCTTCCTGAGGGCTTCTTCATCTTTTGAATATTTCATACTCTAATCCCAAGTCTTCTGGAGTTTCTAAAGCAGGTGGCTGGCATACAAGACTGGCATACTTTGCGCACCAGCTGAAATTGAACATTTGGCAAGATCCATTTATTGTCTTGCAAGAAATGAAGACATCCAAAATTTAGTCATCCAAAAGTTAGTAAAAGTGTCCTAAACTATAATCGCTACCTACAGCAGAATCCTCAGGACTGTACAACCAGTTTCTCCATGTTAACTCGGCTTGGCTACATCTTATTAATATCACTTTATTGGAAGGGTAGTGAATTAACTTGACAGGAGTGGTAGAAGATAACAGAGCAGGAGAATGGAAAATGAATTGGTGACAATGTGCATATCCACATAAACCAATAATCAAACAGGTGCTGACATTATCACATATAATAATTCACTAAATCGTGTGTAACGCCGCGACATGCGCAGTAGACAATGCTGCGCGTGCTGCAGTCATGCACAGTAGAGACTGCCCGCGCCACGGCAGATACAGAGCTGGACGCTCCTTCTGAGCGCCCAGCTGTGTATCTGCCGTGGCGTGGGCAGTCTCTACTGCGCGTGACTGCCCTGCGACCGTGTGGCTGTGACACTGTGGCCCGTGTAACGGGCTGTTCAACTAGTTCTATTATATTATACTATATTATATTACATATGACTTCATAGAAGCAAATTATTCATTTGGACATTTCAAGTATTGATTTGAACTTAAAGGGATAGTAATACTTCATTATTACTATGCCCAATGTTGTAGCCCTTAAAATTCTGAATTCAACGATACCAGCGGCATCTCTCAAACCTTTATGGTTTGAGAGATATCCGCGTTCAAAGTTCCCTCTTTTTGGCTTTTCCCCTGACGTCAGCATTCTAGCTGAGAGCAGGGGAATCCAGTCAATGAGCAATTGGAGGTTCTGCAGGAGTCCTGAGATTGCATTATAGAAACAGAAATCCTTCACTAAAATGGTCTTCTACGTATGCTTGGTGAGACTGCAGCCTCCACAGCTGAATCATGTTGGGAGAGCCAGGTCTCAGTAACAGCAAGACGCTGGAGTGCTTGTGAGCAGAAAAGGTCATGTATAAGAGTAGATTTGTTAGTGAGGGGACGGATATTCAATAGGCCACAGGAGAAGGGCTGGGCAGGAAGTGGGAGGGTTGGGATGGGGATGAGGTTAGAAAAATTAGGTCCTATGTGGGATGGGGAGGAAAGTGGCTGTAGGCGGTGGCATATGGGGATATGATTGGGGCCTGGGTTTGGGGAGATGTCACCAGCGACAAGGATGAGATTAGCACATACAGCCAGCAGGTGGGAATGTGATTTGTGTCTGCTGTGGGTTGGGGTGGAAAGATGGGTCCGTCTGAGCAATAGATACAGGGTGTGGTTGCAAAAAAGGATTTGATGAGAGTAGGGATGGGGAAATATGAATTTTGAGGGAAGTAGGCAAATAAATAGAGTGCTGGATTTTGCAGTATAAGTGCAGTGTTAATTATAGCAGTAAAAGGGCAGGCTGTATTGTGGGGTAACAGAGCAGGTACAATTGAGAAAGCAAAACAAACAAGAGTTCTTGGAAGCAGATGTTTCTGCAGGAGGGTTGTTTATCTTCAGTCACATTTCTCACCTCTGCTCCAACATCCTACAATCTAAAAGGCAGGAGTTTGAGATACATCCCAAAAAAATATTAATTCTAAAAGAAGAAACAAACGTGAATAGTGAGTGCCCCTATCTAGAATATGTATCCAAAATACCAATAAAAATGTATTCACATACAATGTATCAAGTACAGTCCAAAAACTAAAATAGTATAAATAGATGGAATCAGTTTGTGAATATAACAATTGTGTTAACAATCTCCTGTTTTTAGCATGTATGTGAAGATGAAAAGTAGAGGAATAAATGCTTACAGGCATCTTCCATTCCTCCAGGATAACATGGTCCATATAACAATTATTCCCTTCTATGCGGTTGGAAAATGTCCTGCAAGGAAGACTCTACATCAGAAGGTTCAGAAACCTGAAAAGTCTCTAAACCAGCTCTAATAAGAACCTCGGCAGTGCAACAAGAGTCTTCCTCGTAAGCATCCCCAAAGGACAAGAAAGAGGCCTCCCCATTAGTGGCTCCTACATACAGGACGAGTGTGTGTGTTTAACAGTGGGTATAAGGTGCCATGAATGAAGAACCCCTTGAATAGATGAAGGGATAGAAGCAACTGAAAACAGAGTTTTAATCCAAACAGGCTCTTGTTCTGAAGTGGAGGGTCCCAGGTAAATACCATTGATTGGGTAATAATAACATCTACTATTTCAGCTGCCGATTTGGTTAATTCCGAGAGCGTGCGCTGAAAGCGCTTTGAGTCCCACTGGGAGAAAGGCGCTATATAAATACTAGTTATTATTATTATTATATTATAGTAGGGGCCACAGTGCAAGAGGGACATAAGGTGCCTGAATATTCCTGAGGATGCCCAGTTTGGCATGAAGAACAGTGTGCTGAAGGGGTTAAAGGAACCCCTGAATCCTTAGGCTTTCATTTCCCCATGTGTCACACATGATCAGAGAAAAATCCCTTCAAAATAGGTGAAAGTATTCCAAAGAATTAGGACACTATGTGAAATTGCATAGAAATACCCAAAAATGCACTTATCTGACTGCAAAGGATTAAAATGGAGAGGCAGAGAAGAGAGATCAGCTTCCAAATATACTATGCAATGGGAGTAGTAAATTGGCTGCCAAAGTAGCACTCTGTCCAATGCAGAAAACCTGAGAAAAAGGGAATTCTGGGGAAGGTAGTTTCAACTGCATATGCTAAATAAACAGTGGTTCTTCAGTAATTTAAAAATGGCATAATTTAGTGATCTGAACATTATCACCACTCTGATTATGTGATTGAGCAGGTCCAGCAATTCACTTTGTGTCCACTCTGACCCTTGTAGGAGAAACAGTGCATATATGTCCTTGTGAAGATTCTCCATGCATGTCTATGGAACAAAGATGGTCACTTTGCGGGCTACCCTTTTTAAAGGGGCAATGTAAGGATAGAATACATATATATATACCTAGCAAAATGAAATAAAATGAGAATGGAATAAGGCCATCTGATAAATTACATTCCAGGTCAGATAGGGTTAAAAAAATACTACAAAGGCAGACACTTTTTGAAACACAGCCTACAGGAGAAAATAGGACTGAGTGCTAAACAAACAAGACCACCACTTTTCTGTGGGTTCCAAGTGACAGCAGGAACATAACAGAAAGGACCATAGCACTCAGATGGTTAACTTACCAGTCTTCTGACTTCAGACTCCCATTATTTAAATACAGAACCTCAGAGTAGTTCATTAAACCCTTAAGGACCGATGACGGTCAATAGTATGTCATGTACTTTTTACTTACAGAGCTCCACCGGGAGCGCTGTAAGTAAAAATAGGGCCTAAAATTGACTGCTCCATGACTGGAGCGAGCTCTTACAGGCCCCAAAATGGCGCGCCGATACACGCAACAGGTCACATGTACCGGCACATCTGCAAGGATCAAAGCGGTCCTTATTGGACGGAAACGTCCCAGGACCGCTGGTCCTTAAGGGGTTAATGAGGCATAGGCCTGTATTAAAGTTAACTTCCACAGGGAAACGGTCCAGAAATACACCTGTGAACTGGTCAACCAATCTCCAAAGTCCAAGGAAGCCAGTTAATGGAAGTCCGCCTAATTGGGGATAATACAGCCCCATATCTAACTGTAAAAATACAAAGTTTACAAGTTAATAACAGTGCCAGTTAGCACTTTTCTTGAGGCAGGCAGTGGCGTAACAATAGGGGTCGCACCTGCGACTGGGCCCATCAATCCAGGGGCCTGGCCGCCCCCTGCGAACCCATTGACACTCGCCCGCAGCAGCTCAGCTGATCTCCCGGCGCTCTAGTAATGCAGAGCATTGGGAGATGACATCATCTCCCAGCGCTCTGCATTACTGAGAACCACGCGAGAGCGGGTGATGGAGGTAGGAGATGGACATGGGGCAATGTGAAGATGGGGGGGGGGGCACGCTGGGTCCATGGCAATTTCTGCACCAGGGCCTGGTGGTTTCTAGTTACGGCACTGAAGGCAGGTCACTTGAAACTGAGTGGTGGAGGGTAAAATGGAAGGGAAGAGGGGAACCTCTGCCTCAAAGGCCCTGGCTTTTCTGAAATACCCTGCCCTGTGGAGGAGAGAACGCTGCCCCATAGTTCCTGTGTCCCACATTGGATGCAGGAGAAAACCAACAACCGTTTAAGCTGTAATAACACTGTAAAATGCATTTCCCTGCAGTAGACACATTCTTGTGTTACTCAGAAGGAAAAGACCTACAATATATGAATATTTAACATAAAATGCTCACTGCTCCTTTAATAATCATTGTGGAACAGCCATATATTTATTAAGAAGCATTAGAGCAATTTTGGGACCAACAAAATGTACTGCAGGGAACACACAATTCCCATTGATTTAAATGTATATATTTAACCCAGTGAATGCTAAAAAACTCTCCAATGCACTGCAAAATAATGCTTGGGGATCTCTCTAGCATTCAAAGGTTTAAAAGTCCCATTTAAATCAATAGAAGGTTTTATTTCTTCATGTGGTACAGTTGGTTTGGCCCAAATTTGTCTAATATTCCCTATATAAATCAGAGTGCAAGTGTTAAACGGATAGTGACACTTAATATACAGTACTATATATATATTATAGGGTTTATTCTCCTGAGTAAAACAAGGCTACTCCCACTGCTGTCTTTTATTCAAATGTTATTACAGCTCAAACTTGATTTTTAAGTACAGTATTACTGTGCCCTGAAACTCTACAGCGGCGCCTTTGCTACACCATCCTATGGAGATTTATGGTCAACTGACCAGAGTTGTCCATAGGATGGTGTAGCAACAGGCCACTGTGATAATGTACCTAAAAAAAAAAAATCAAGTTTGAGCTGTAATAACATTTGAATAAAACACCTTTCGGCAGTGGGAGTACCCTTGTTTAACTCAGGCGGATAAACACTACAATATATATATATTATACATATTAAGTATTACTATCCCTTTAAAGCAAATTGGCAAAATTCTGGAGCCAAACAACTGTGCCACTGGGGCAAATACAAATCGTAAACATTCCCATTGATTTAAATGTTGCTTGTTAACCCATTAAATGCTATAGAGGTCTCAAACACATTGCTAACCCATACATTGGAAATCTCAGTTAAAAGGCCCACATAAATGAAAGCGAATTTAAATTTTTTCCACTATGGTGGAATTGGTGTGGCCTAGAATTGGCCCACTTTTTCTTTCATGCACTTTAATCCCTTTTTCCTATCTTTGAAAATACCCTGTACAACTTTCAAGAAAAATAATGAAAGATTAGTTGAGAAGCCCGTGTACACGAGCCACAGTGCCACCCAGCAACCTCGGCTGGTGCCCGGAGCCTCTCTTCTCACTGGCCGCACCTCAGTCTTGCGCAGTACTGACTGCCCAAACACGCCGCGGCTGATATGGAGCAGGGCGTTCCGAATTCAGACCGTAGTCCTCTCTGCACACCTTCCCATGAAGGTGCGCACAGAGGACTCTGGTCTGAATTTGGAGCGACCCGCTCCGTATCAGCCACGGCGCAGGGAGTCTCTACTGCGCATGACTGCAACGCGCGCAGCCGTCTCTACTGTGCATGGCAGCTTCTGACAAACATCCTTAGCAAATTATTATATAGGATTTGCAGCTCCTCCCTCTTACTGACTGCTTCCATATTGATAGGATGTGCATAATCATAACTGGGAACTTTGTCTTCAGGAGTCTCTAATGGGGACTGGCGGTTATACATGATGTGATTTGCATAAAAAAGGGGCAGGTCTTAATCATGAGTGAGGGCGGGGCTTAAAGATGTGTCACAGAAGTGGTTGGAAGTGGGAAAAACTGAGTGGGGAAGGAGGAGAAGTGAGTGGGAAATGGGAAGAATAGGGCAGAAGTGAGCAGAATTTCATGAGAAACTCCTCACCGCCACAGAATTAGTGTCTGTCCCCAGAGACCTGGTAATTCACTTTAAAAACCAAAGTCTCCTGGGCAGATCCAGAAAGTTCCAACGTATGGTGCATGACTAATCATCTCTGTTAATTTATTTCAGTCCCCTGGTGGAAACAGACAGGTTCCTGCAGCCTGAGGAGGTGGGGAGAGGTGATATTTTGGACATGTAAGCAATTCATTATGCCTGCCTTATCTGACCAAGTCAGAGAACAAAGCTCTGCTGAGATTAGCATGCCAAACTACAAAATTAGCTCTCTCTAAAATTATTAACCTGTTTGCAAAAGAAAAAAGAGCGGACATTACAGGCAGTTTAAATCCATACTATGAGATTTAAAACTGTGTAACAGTTCCACTTTAAGTGAACAGGATGCCACAATATAAACCGTACATTTGTTTTTTTTTGTTAAATACAAGCAAGCATTTCTGATGACAATTACCCCATGTCTTTGTCATGCTTTGGAGATCTTTATAGCATCCATTGTTTTAATCTGACTAGCCTATATACAATTCGTTCTGACCTGGGGCTAAGTATTAGAAATATAATACAATCTATTTTTTTTTTAATTTAAAGTAGGAAGAATACATAACCTTTTGTGCTATCAAGCTGATTTCTGCCAATGTTTCTTCCGCAAGCTCCCACACAGCCCTTCAATCTGAATCCTAAGGTTACCATAACTACACTTTTCTATTCAAGACAAAAACTCGTATGATTGGATCACACATTGTGCTAAAATCACATTGAATTGGTTCCCTGAACACACTGTTGTAAGTAAATTAAAAACACAGAGCACACTCAAGTTCACCTTGTTTCAAACCCATTTATTGCTAAAGAAATTGTATGACTTATACGCTTTGTTACCCAAGACTTACTAAAAATCTGTTCAATGTATTAATCATCTCAGCACTCAAAACTATGAGAATAGAATTTGTAATTCCCTTGTAATGTCACTAAAGCCAAGTCATCCTGCCAAACAAGTTTATAACCAGATTCTCCCACGAATGTAAAACCTGAAGTCAATTTGTTGTTTTATGTATGTATGTATCTTTATTTATATAGTGCCATACATGTACACAGCTCTTAACAAAAGTTGAAACAATATAATACAAAACTACAGAACTGAGTTAAAAGCATTAAGCTTAAAGGGATAGTAATACTTCATTTTATCTTTATTTTATTTTGTAGGCATTAAAAAAACATGAAGAACAATATAAGTCTTATCTCTCAAACCTTTATGGTTTGAGAGATATTCACAAGCAAAGTTTTCCCCTCCCGCCCCTTTTACCTAATGTAAGCCATCTCTTCTCAGATGTGGAATCCAGTCCATAAACCAGACAGATAACAGCAAGGGACAATATTCTTCCTATCAGAACAATGAAAGCCCTGCCCCCCTTGACAAGCTTTTCAGCTTTTTCCCTTATCTTAATTGAAGATTGTCCCTCTCTGCAGTCTACCTGGGTACCTCCCTTCTGCTCTGGCTGAGCAGTGTTACATCAGTAAAGGGGTGGGAGGGGGACACTTTGTCATTGAATTACTCTTGAACTACAACTCTGACAGAATTGAAATAACACTCTCCAAAGTCCAAATACTATAATGAATAATTAGAGCTGCTTTTATTATGAAACATTACTATCCTTTTAAGTGCAATCATTTTATTATTCGTGGGGGAAAGTGCAGCAAGGGAATCCTAGACTGGGAAAGGGACCCTGCCACAAGGAGCTTACAATCTAAGTTGAATTCATAATGACAAACAGACAGTAGGAGGAGGATTATAAGTGCAGGTACAAGGTGTGGTGAAAGAAGTGCACAAGGATTCTGCTGTGACTGTCAGTGTGCAAGAGGAGGAAATTGCTATTGAGATGCCTCTCTGAGCAAGTGGGGTTTGAGGAGATACTTGAAAGATACTTTATAAGAGGGATTTAATGGGGACATTTACCCTAGGGATAAATGGCTCTTAATTTATTTAACAGATTAAAGCATATTTTACAGTCGATATATGTCATCATTGGTTTTATCTAACCAATTCCCATTGACCGCTTGAGTTTGTAGTTGGAAATATAGAATATGAGGGCAGATAAGAACGGACTGAGCAGACTAGATGGGCTATTTCTCTATCTAGTTAGTTCTGAAATATTATTTTTAGAATAACCATATATCTATCCCAAGAGTTCCTAAATTCGTTTACTGTTTTAGCCTCAACCACTGCTGCTGGGAGGCTATTTCTATACCTGGGAACGCTACAAAATCTGCTCCAGAGACTTCAGTTTTCAGACTGAATTACAGGGTCTCTGGGGACAGAGGCCAATTCTCCAGCAGAGATGGGTTTCTTCTCCTTCCCACTCTGTTCCTCTGACTTACCACCCACTTCTCCTCTTTCCCATCCTGTTCTTCTCACTTCCCGCACACTTTATGTCAGAAGACACCCCACCCAATTAAGCCCCACTCCCTTGCATCATTGACATTGTCGTGTAGGCAGCACATGAGCCTTCTCTGGGGGCTCAAGATAAGAACGTTCCCAGGAATGGCTATTCCATTTATCTAGCACCATTTTGGTAAAGTAGTTTTTTCTTACATTTACTCTTGTTTTTATTAGTCTGCTTCTAATTCACAAATATTCACAACAAACAGTGAGCTTCAATAGAAGATCTGAGTGGCTCTTAAAAGATTGTAAACAGAGATAATTAGAAGTGGACTACAAGGAAGATCAACAGCTACAAATAGTAAAGAAATATAACAGACTGTTGTTTGATGGGAGGGTGTGGGAGGGTGTACAGGAAGGAGATGTGTAATGTGGTGGTGGGTGAAGTCCTTGCAGTGATTTTGTAACTTTCTGTGTTAACTAAACAAATATCCTCATGCAAGTTAATGGAAGTTACTGAACAGATAGAGATGGCTTAAAGGGATAGTAATGTTTCATAAAAAAGCAGCTCTAATTAATCATCATAGTATTTGGGACTTGGAGAGTGTTATTTCAATTCTGTCAGAGTTGTAGTTCAAGAGTAATTGAATAATAAAGTATCCCCCTCCCGCCCCTTTTACTGATATACCACTGCTCAGCTCAGAGCAGCAGGGAGGTGCCCAGGTAGATTGCAGAGAGGGACAATCTTCAATAAAGATAAGGGGAAAAAGCTGAAAAACCTGTGAAGGTGTCAGGGTTTTCATTGTTCTCACAGTAAGAAGATTGTCCATTGCTGTTATCTGTCTGGTCAAGCAACAAAATTCCACATCTGAGGTGAGCACTGTTACACTAGGTAAAAGGGGTGGGAGGGGATACTTTATCATTCAATTACTCTTGAACTACAACTGTTGACAATATTGAAATAACACTCTCTATGGCCCAAATACTATGAAGATTAATTGGAGCAGCTGTTTTAGTGAAACATTACTATCCCTTTAACTCAAAAAGAGAACAGTTAAAGCGGAACTATCACCCAATAAAAATGTTGCCCCACATAACTGCCCATCTGGTGACTAGCTGCTCAGTAGCGCTAGTTGCCAGAATTATTGCCAGATTAAAGAGAAATCGTTATTCTTCCCGGACTGACAGCAGGACGGAGCGCGGACATCTTGCCATAGTGATGTCCATGCGCCTGTGCTGTCACAGTCCCTTTTGGAGCCAGCCTGCTCCTAGCAACGCCTCCTAGACCCGGCTGGGACTGACAGTGCAGGCACGTGGACGTCACTATGGCAAGATGTCTGCGCTCCGTCCTGCTGTCAGTCTGGGAAGAATATCGATTTCTCTTTAATCTGGTAATAATTCTGGCGACTAGCGCTACTGAGCAGATAGTCGCCAGATGGGCAATTATGTGGGGCAATATTTTTATTGGGTGGTAGTTCCGCATTAATGACTGCTACATCAGGACAAGTGAAATACAACAATCTCTCTAAATTTCATTCCAAGGCCTAATCAAATAACTAGGGGATAATACTTAAGAGGAAAGGAGGTTCATCTTCAGCAGAGGAAGGGTTTCTGTAAAGTAATGTGCGTGATATAGTGGAGTTCTTTATCCAAGGATGTGGGGAAGGCAGATACTAGAAGTAATTTATTTTTAATAAATCTTTTTATTTGTGTTTTCAAAATTTACAACCAAAAAAAAAAAACTGTGAACAAATACAGTCGTCAGAAAAGAAAAATAGGTGGATCCAGAATATTCGTACTCGTATACGACATAGACCATGACATAAGATATACTAGCGTTAAACATTGGAATTATAAGGATCTGCCTGATGAACATATAAATTATAAGTTTAGTATAGAAAACATAGTATAGAGAAAACAGAGATCAAGTTGCAAGTATGTCAATAACAGACTGTATCCCTCCCTGTATCCAACCGCACCCCAACAAACCTCAACTCCTCCCCCCCCAACTGTCTGAGTCGTGAATTCAGTGTAACAATAGGTAAATTTAAGAGAAGATTACGTACATTCTAGTAGAAGGGGACATATAGGACTCTACCATATACATACCTGGGAACTCTCCAGATTTGCCCCGGAGACTCCGGTTTTGACACTGCTTTACCGGGTCTCCGGGGCAGAGGTTGATTCCTCCAGATGTGGGGAGTTTCTATTGAAACTCTACCCACTCCTGCTGTTTCCCCCTTAGTAACTCTTTCCCCAGCCTTCTTATAAAGCTCTGTCTCACACCTTTAAGCCCTCCCCCCCCCACGTGTGTCAAGCCCCGCCCTTTTTTGAAGCGTTTCGCATCATTATTCTCACCCCCTGCTGCACCAGAGGACTCCCCTCCGGGTGGACATCAATATAAAGTTCCCAGGTATGACCATGTATTAGTAGATCATATAGGACATTCTGGTAAATTGACTAATATCTGTCTAGGAGTTGGGAAGGTTTATTTAGTTTTCATTTTCAGAGATATACTGGGTTGAACTGAATAGACATGTCTTTTTTTTAACTTAATTAACCTGCTCATGTGTTCTGAAGGCTAGCCTGAAGAGCAACTGACTTAAAAGTATGTGTCAGTCCTAATAATTTCCATTGATATAATGTGGAAAGCACTTCAGATTTAGCAATGAGTAGATTAAGAATATGATATCTCCTTATTGAAAGGAATGAACTCTTAGGCTTAAAATAAACTGCTTTACTGGAGGACAGTTAGTCTATAGTTTAATTAAAAGTATAATTGCTTTTTTTATGTTTTCTCCTAGCACAATGTTCTCTATCAAGTCAAAATTCTACATCAGTAATGCTAAAAGACATTTTTACTGGCTGGAAGAAGATTCCACAAATTAAATCATACATGCTTTTGGGAGTAACATTTCTTTTTACGTGTACATTATTAATAAACCTCAATGTTGTTAGCATTGCACAAGTACAATAAAACACTCTAAGATTGTTTGTTATCAAAATAAATCCGTGAGAATATGAGTGGCCAATTAAAATCCTCGAGAGACTCTTCTTTTAAGGACTGCTCAAGCAGCGGCCAATCAGAAAGACTAAGCCAAGCACAAAGCATTGCAACACATTAATGGCACAACACAGTGTTGTGCTGTTCTGAACATCTTCATATTCTCACAGTGATCTTTGCAGTATTGTTTATGGCAGTGTTTCTCAACTTTTTTTTTGCTCAAATGGGTCCCAAACACGCAGTCTGGGATTTTTGGGGCATAAGTAACATTTTTAAGTGTCATTTGTCAAGGAAAGGTACAAATGGATGACAAAGAGTACAAATATATAAATATCTAGTTATTTTGAGGTCTTAGAATAACAAAAAACAAACATGTTTTGCATAACAATTTCCATAAATATACAGTATATTTGAAACTCAACATTCGCATTTTTGTTTAAGTTATTATAGAAAGGAAGTGGCACCATAAGTGGATGTCTGCAACACACAAAAATACCAAGACACCCTGGTTCAGGACCATTCTGTATGGTGCGTGTGATAGTGGTGGACATCAGAGGCTCTATGGGACATCTGTATAAAAGCAAGTACAAATGGCAATTGAAATTAACCCCTTAAATGCTAGTCAGGTCTACAACATGTTGGAGACTGCTCTACAATTGAAGGGGTTAACCCTTTGAATGCCAGAGGGGTATGCAAAGCAATGTGTTGCGTACCCCTCTGGCAATTAAAGGATTAAAGACACCATTTAAATCAATATGCTTTTTTTATTTGTCCCGGGAGGTTCCACTGGTTTGATCCACAATTGTTCCATTTTTGTTTTTATAGATATGTGTCTACGGGTCCTAGAAGAGTTTAAAGAGACAGTAACACCACAAAACAAAATAGGTTACCTTTAAATATCAAGTACTTACAGCTAGCATATGTAAAAATTAAATATCCCTATGTAGCATCCCTAAAATATAACCCTAATCTTGCTTTTTACTGCATGTGCAAATTGTTCTGTTCAGAGAGCATTTATTTAATTGTAGTTGTGCTTTTTTTATTGAGAGATATGAGATATAGTTAGCTTATTGTGATTAGTGCCCACTGCTCATTTATTCAGAAAGAATCATTATATAATATAATTGACGAAGCTGAAATAAAACATGTATCCATCAAGTTCAGCCCATGCCAAATCAGGAAGGCAAAAGCTATTGAATGTATTTCAAATGAAGAACCAAGAAGGTGAAAATTCCTTCCTGATGCCAAAAGGCAGTTGATATTTCTCTGGATCAACATCTTATCTGCTTTGAAACCAACTGTCATAATTTTAAACTCCGCTACAAAAGTATCCGTTACTTATTAGAAGGCAACTACAGTATCTACAAATACAGCATCCCAAGGCAAAGAATACTACAGATTTTCTGCCCTTACTGTAAAATAACATGCCTTTGTTTTAGTCAAGAGCCTTTTCTCTAGTCTTAATTGAAGACCTCTTGTTTTTTGCCCATCTCTTTAATTAAAGAGTTCCTTAAAGAATTCTTTTTACTGACCTCAAGTATATTTGTAACTATATCTCCCCTTAGACATCTCTTTTCTTAAGCATGCCCCAAGTGTCCCTCTTTAGGAGGGACAGTCCCTCTATTAGACCCAAATCCCTCTGTCCCTTTTTCCCACCCTGATGTCCCTCTTTTTAGGAGATCAGATTGCATGGTGTGTGTATAAGTGTATCATATTGCTCTACAGCAATAAAACTCACATTATTGCTAGTTTAAATGTCAGTATATATGTTTATAAATTAGTCTGTGTCAATTAAATACTTTGGTCTTGTTATAAGTCATTTATTAGGTTACACAAGCAGCTGTCAATAGGGTCATGAAATAGCCTAAAAATTCTCGGTAAAGCCCCGCCTACCAGCCACGCCCCCAGAAACACCCCCTAAACCACAAGTGTCCCTCTTTGGCAATTTGAAATGATGGGAGATATGCTGAAGTAAACAACCCCAGTTTGGTTAGTCTGTCTTTATAACTAAGATCCTCCAGTCTCTATAATTTTGTAGTTTATCTGCACTTTTTCCAGTTCAGTAATGTATTTTTTAAGAACTAGTGCCAAAATCTATACTCCATATTCTAGACGAAGCCTTAACAAGGATTTATATAGAGGTAGACTTACATTCCCCTCCTATGCATCTATACCCACTTTAAACAGGATAGTACACAACTGGTTCTTGTGACACTGCACATTGCAGTGAAGTCTATTATCTCTCATTACTTCTAAACCTCTCTCTAAGGAGAATTACCCAAGTAGTTTACCATATATGTAGCATGTTTGGTTCGATTACACCTCATCTGCTACCTTCCACCCATTCACTCAAATCTTTCATCAGAAAAAATAAATATAAAAAAAAAAATAAATATAAAAAAAAAAAATAAATCCTACCCTGAATGCATTTCCTTTCATAGCTTAACCCCTTAACGACACGTGACGTACTATGACCGTCACGGTCCTTGAAATACTCAAGGACCGATGACGGTCATAGTACGTCACGTACTTTTTACTTACAGCGCTCTACTGGGAGCGCTGTAAGTAAAAATAGGGCCTGAAATTGACCGCTCCAAGATCGGAGCGATCTCTATCAGGCCCCATAATGACGCGCTGATACACACGACAGGTCACGTGTACCGGCGCGTCCAAGTGCTCCTATGCGGTCATTATGGGACGGAAATGTCCCAGGACCGCCGGTCCTTAAGGGGTTAATCTCAAAGATTGACATAAAAGAGATGGCTACAGAATATTTCCATGTACATTTATATCACCAATTATGCAATGCACTACAGATGTTGCTTATGGCACAAATGGCACAAAGAAACTATAAATACACTACCCTTCAAAAGTTTGGGATCACTTAGAAATGCCCCTTATTTGAGTTGACTAGGAAATACAGTCAATTAATTAACAATGTTATAAATAATGTTTTGTTTTTTTTAATTTATTTCAAATAATAACTGTGGCCTTCAAACTTTACTTTCGTTGAAGAACCCTCCAATTACAGCAATTACAGCTTTGCAGACCTTTGGCATTCTGGTTGTCAATTTGTTGAGATAATGTGAAGAGAATTCACCCCAAGCTTCCTGAAGCACCTCCCACAATTTGGATTGGCTTGATGGACACTTCTTACGTACCATACGGTCAAGCTGCTACCATAACTGAAACAAGGATTTCTAAGTGACCCCAAACCAGGGGAGGGCTGGCAATTTGTGGCCTGGAGGGCAGCTACAATCAAGTGGCCCGATTTTACTATTTTTCCAGCCCTCTGTCCCAGCCCACCCTCTTTTGTTAATTTTAAAATTGCCATTAACCCTTTGAGTGCCAGAGGGTCACTCAAAGGGTTAGTGTTGTTAAGTAAGGCAAGTAAAGCAATACCACAGAGCTTACAGTTGAAATGGGGTTACACTGGTGCAACTACAGAGCTTACAATGTAAGTAAAGCTGCACTAGTGATACAATATAACTTACAAGAGAAACTGGTTATGCTACTAGTGTAGCTCCACTTGGATTGTAGCTCCATTTCATTTGTAAGCTCTGTGGTATCACTACTGTAGCTACATTTGCAGCAAAAAGAGGGAGTGGCCCACCAGCCCAGACATATGACTGGCCCAGGGGGCAATTGCCCCCCAGGCCAGCCCTCCCCTGCCCCAAACTTTTGAAAGTTAGTGTATATTACTTATCAGTAGTGTTGAGCGAGCATGCTCGGCCGATGCTCGGATCGGCTCGAGCATTGCTCTGCTCGGCATATGGCGGTACTCGTACGAGTACCGCCATGTGCTCGCCCGCCATGTTCGGGTGGCGGGGATCTGTGCCGAAGGAGGCACAGATCTGAAGACGCTCCGCTGGACCACCAGGGACTGGAGGTAGGGGGCATTGTGGAGATGAAGGGGGCATAGCGGAGATGAAGGGGGACATTGCGGAGATGAAGGGGGTATAGCGGAGATGAAGGGGGACATTGCGGAGATGAAGGGGGCATTGCGGAGATGAAGGGGGTATAGCGGAGATGAAGGGGGTATAGCGGAGATGAAGGGGGACATTGCGGAGATGAAGGGGGCATTGCGGAGATGAAGGGGGCATAGCGGAGATGAAGGGGGACATTGCGGAGATGAAGGGGGACATTGCGGAGATGAAGGGGGTATAGCGGAGATGAAGGGGGACATTGCGGAGATGAAGGGGGCATTGCGGAGATGAAGGGGGCATAGCGGAGATGAAGGGGGACATTGTGGAAGAGGGGCATTGTGGAGATGAAGGGGGGCATTGACCAGGCACCCTCCCCTCATCAGAGCAGGGGGTGCCTGGTGTAATGCTCGTGTCGCCCCATTCAATTCAATGGGGCTCGGGTGCTCGGCCGAGCACTCGAGCCTCCAGCGGTGCTCGGTCAGAGCACCCGAGCACCCGAGCATCGGGGTGCTCGCTCAACACTACTTATCAGCTGTATATAACAACACTTTACACACCATAATGTAAACCCTTTTGTGTGTCAGACATGGAGACATATACATTAAACCAACTGCATCACTGGGAACAAATAACATTTCCAAAATTCCTATTGTCTTAAAGGAACACTATCACATACCTCCCAAGAGTTTCAGTTCAGGAGGGACAGTTTTTCTTTGAGATCCAGATCACTCAATACCCCTTTCCTACCCCTGTGTGCCTCTATTTAGGAGATCATTTTTTGTAGTGCATATAAAAGTGTATCATATCACTCCACAGCGATAAAACTCAATTCATGTTTGTGTGAGCTTCAGTATATGTGTTAATATATTAGCAAGTTATTCAAATATTTGACCTTGTTCTAAATTATGTATTCAGTAATATAACGAGCTGTCATTAGGTCATGAACTTAAAATTCTTAGTTATGTCCTGCCCACCCACCCCTTCCCAACAGCACCACCTAAAACAAGTGTCCCTCTTTGGCCATTTGAGAAGTTGGGGGGTGTGCCAACAACTCATAATAATAAACCTACCACTTACCTTAATTTTGATGAAAACCCTAATGGCCACTATAAATCAGTTCAGCATGGATGGGTCTTCCAAAATGAATTAGCAATAGAAATCAAGTCAACATAGATGTATATTTTATTTTGCTACAGGACTCTAGGATTCCATACTTCTCCCACTGAAGTCTGCCTAGAAAGCATTTAGTGGGAGGAGCTTGGAGTCCTGCAGTAATGAATCATGTCTGCCCCCATGGATGTTATACCTAGTACTAATTAAAGACTTTTGGGGTGGAGAACTAATCCACAGTCCACACAACTGATTTATAAGGGCCATTAGGGTTTGCTGCCCAACTTAAAGCGGAACTTACACCATAGGTAAAGTCATCCTGCAATAATTAGGCAGGTGACGACTAGCTTAATAAGAGTTATATGACATCCAGAACAACACGATTCTACAGAAATCCTTGATCTTCTGAGACTGGAAGTCAGGTATCAGCACAGACATCTTGTCCGCACGCCTGCGCTGTCAGTTCCGGCTTCCATTAAGAAGAATTGCACTGTGCCTGGAAGGAACTGACGGCGTGGGCGCACAGACTGCACTAACCTGGCCGTCAGTCTCGGAAGATTAAGGATTTCTATAGAATCGTGTCATTCTTAGAGGTAATATAACTATCATTAAGCTAGTCGCCACCTGCCTACTTATCGCAGGGCGACTTTACCTATGGTGATAGTTCAGCTTTAAGACAAAAGGGAGTTTATATTAGGAGTGGTTAGTTTTCCTTTAAACCCCTTGAATGCTAGCAAAGCTTACAAGATCTCTCTAACTTTCAAGGGTTTAAAAGCCCATTTACATCAATGAGAATTTTAATTTTTTTCAATGGTGCAAATGGTTTTCCGCACTTTTGTCTTTGTGCTTATGGCCAGTGGTATCTTGTAGCTATTCACTTATCATTAGATTTCCGTATACTGAGGTCTCGTTTTTGCACATTTAGCCACATCTCAAACTGTTGAGTCATCCACACTGATCTTGTGTATGTCACACAAACTAGTGAGTTTGGGGGTGATGGGGTTATAGGCAATCTTAACTAAACAATATCCTGTCATTGTGAGCCAAAGAGTCTGGGATGATTCAATAAATTAATCTCTAAGACAGAGTTTGGCAAACTTGCAAGGCAGCTGGTTCTGATTGCACCGACCTTGTGTTTACATAGGATGGCTTGCCTGTGCATGTAACAACAACAGATAATGAAATTATCTGAAGAGCCTTTAAGCTGATCACAGTATAACAAACAACTTTAAATATTTCCAGAAGTCAAAAATAACGTAATTTATGATAGAAAGTAGACAGATTTATAATTGGATACATATTGTATTGACCTTAAAGTGGAACTTTCAGTTCAAACTTAGTCGCCATGCATTCATTAGCTTTCAAGTAGATGTTTTACCTTTAAAAAATAGCCCAGTGTACAGGAATCCTTCCCGATTGGGGACTAACGGGCAGGTTAGTGTGGTCCACACGTCTGCACCGTCAGTCCCTTCCGGTAACCATATGGTGCACTGTGGTGCTACTCAATGGAGACCGGGACTGACAGAGCAGGCGCGCAGACAAGATGTCTGTGCTGTAGCCTGGGTTCCGGTCTCCAAACGGGAAGGATTCTTTTACTTGGGCTATTTTTTAACGGTAAGACATCTATTTCAAAGCTAGCCGCCATGTGTTTAATGAATGCATGGTGATTAAGTATGAACTGAAAGTTCCGCTTTAAATGATACATAGTGCCAAGGAAACAAATGGCCATTCTTCATTATAATACTACTAGGTATGGCTTGGGATGATGGGAACTGTGGTCAAACAGCAGCTAGAAAGGGATCCTGGATCTAGATGGCAACACCATTTTACATCTCTTCCCAGTAACCAGTCTTCTGCAAATATCAGTTAACAGTAATATAAACTTGTTTCCATGACTATTTAGCACAACTTACTGCAGCAGTAAGAATAATATGTGTATTTGGATGGATTAGAATAGCATTTCTATATTTACTTATTTTCCATTTATTGAAGGAAACGTAACATCTTATACAGCTTTCCTCTTCTGCAGATCTACTGGGAACATTCTTGTCCCAAGCAACTGGATATCCACAAAGGTCTCAGGGTAGGAGTGTCCAAAACAATGGGATTTGTGTCAGAACGTGATTGGGGCTTGACTGGGGTGGGCAGGAACTGGAAGAGGGAAGGTGGGGTATGCCCTTGAAATGGGTAGAGAGTGGGAAGAAAAGGGCAGAGAGTAACTGGCAGTGAAGTGGGTGCGGTTATAAGGGACAGCACTGAGCCCTGAGATTCAGCCTCTGGCCCTGGAGACTTGAGGTCAATGAAAAGAACAGCCATGAACCTTGAGCTGTGAAATCCTGACGCATTACTCCCCAACCAGAACAACTTGCTTCTGTAGTAAAGAGTTGTCCTTTGCAGTTGACTGCATAGTTGACCAGACTGATACCCGTCATCAGGGTCTCTTTTTGTTGCCAATATGCTAGCTCTAGTAAAACACATGGAGGAACAGACAGTCTTTAGGGAATCAAACCTGCTGCCCCATTGCAGGAGTAGCGTATGCTGAAGATGCCTTATATTCCATCTGCAATCTAAAACCAAACACAAGGAACTCATCTAAATGTAGAGTTTTAGTAAACGGCTTCACACACAATATACGAGTATGCAACTACAAGATCCCTTCTTGAATTAAAGCATACATCAGTCCCCCCTTTCAGCCAAATGAAAAGATGTGTCCAACTCAGACACTCTCTCTACCTCTCTCAAGTCCTCCAACTCCTTGATATGGAAAAAAGCTATTGCAGGTTTGCATGCTGCTCCCACCAAAACAAAAAGGGGTCTGAGATCATTCTCCATCATTTTGTCCAACAGATCACTGAAGAAAGCAGCATCATTCAAAGGCAGCATAGCTATTCTAGAACGGAGACCAACATCACGACATCCCGCTCCGAGATGCTGCAAACCCACCAAACGCCGACACTAACATTGTAAAATTAATCTTTTTGGTTAAACCCTTTTTAATGGGTTTCATGTAACAAAACACAACAGGATAACATATTATGGGCACTGATGCTCAAATTTTCCCTAAATTAACATTTTTAAAGTTGAATGTTTTGGTTAAACTCTGTTAATGCATGTCTCATACATTTCATAACATATTATGGTCACTGCTGTATACCACTTCAAAGTTGTTTGAGGTCACTAGCTCCAGTAAGACCTCATATCAAGTTAACTCCTCTACTAGTTGGGAAATTAAATTGTCATTAACATACTTAAAAAATATTTCCTTTTGTTGTGTTAGAAGTCTTATTTCTCCAGTCAATTTCAGAGTAGTTAAAATCTCCCACTATAATTACTTTCCTAAAAGAGAAGTCTTTGTCATTTGTAGTAACAGGTGAACTTTCTTCAAACTCCCCAGTATTAGGTGGCTTTTAGCAAATGCCCATTAACATCTCATTATGTATGCCCTCATTTTGTATTTTTACAGAGGACCTATACATTTTCACTGGACCCTTTATTAATATCTTCACTTATACTAGATTTTAAGGCATTTTTTTTACATATAGGCATACCCTCCACACCCCTTATTAACACTATTCCTCCTAAAAAGTGAATGACCCTCTAGTTTGACTGCCCAGTCATGTGTATCATCTAACCAGGTTTCAGTAATGCTAATACTCATTAATTGCAATCAGGTCCAGTATCTTACCAGCTAGACTAGGAACATTTACATGCATGCATATAGGTTACTTCCATTCTAAATAATTACATTCTTTTAAATATTTATTTGCTTTTATCTAGCTGTGACATAGGCATCTCCCTATTAGATGACCTAGCCAATCTCCCTTCTAAGCTTTAAGTTTGTGTTACATATCAAATCTGCTGAAAGATCTTAATGTAACGATAAAAAATAAAGATCACACTTTAGTTGGCTTTTGTGTGATTTTTTTTTTCTTTTATAAGGAAATGACAGGTGCAGAAATGTTTGTGTTGTAGTATAATGTTCAGGCCTTGAGCAGAACAAAGCAAGGAAAGGCCTAAAGTTCTAGTTAAGGAAGGAACCAAATAACAGTTTCCTGCCATGGATGGGCAGTTAGCCAAAGCTTTGAATCAATGAAAAGTGGTACTTTATATGATACAGAATGGTTGTTGAAAAAAGCCCATAGAATAGGTCTTAATTATTATTCAATGGGAAACTTATTATCAACATTCATTTAGAACAAAGTTGATCAATTTTATATATATATATATATATATATATATATATATTTTTTTTTTTTTTTTTTTTTTTTTTTAAACGGAATTATTTTGCTTTACTATATACTGAGAGTAAGAATCACAGTCCAGTATTGAAATATTTGGATGTATGAGTACCTTTCAGATAGCTCCATTCAATTTGTGCCACTGCTAGGATGTGAAATAGTAAGAGGCTGAGTCTAAGATTAAAGTGGAACTTTCACGTTAATTACATTGCCCCATAATACATTACTAACCTAGCGATATGCAAAGTTATACTAGCCTTAAGCGCAATAAGTCTGTGGTAGTTCGGTAAAAAAACATCTTCCTTAGGCATCGGGCTGCACAGAACTTATAAGAGAAGTGCTGTGCGCCTGCGTGGTCAGTCCTTTCCTGTGCCTTAACCCTTTGAGTGCCAGAGTGGTACGGAACGCATTGCAAAGCAATGCGTTCCGTACCACTCTGGCACTCAAAGGGTTAAGATGCAAAGGAACAACACCACCAATGCTGGCAGAGAACGAGACACACAGAGCAGACTCAGGGGCACATTTCCTCCAAGATGTCTGCGCTGTCTGTCCACTGGTTCCTGCTGAAGATGTGTTTTTACTGAACTATCACAGACTTATTGAGCTTAAAGGGGAACTACCATCCCACACAAAGTTTCCTGCAAAGAGTTACCCATACTGCTCCCGAGACTGATGGCTAAGAAACAGCGCTTTAGAAGAATTGGTGCACCTGTGCCGTCAGTCCCTTCCGGTACCTAAAGGTACGAAGCAATGCCTCCTAGAGCAGAGTGCAACTGAAAGCGCAGGCGCGCAGACATCTCTACGCAAAGATGTCTGCGCGGTTTCCTGGCAGTCAGTCTCGGGAGCAGCAGGAATTCTCAATAAGGAGGTAATTATTCTGGTGACTAGTACTATTGATCAGCTAGTCGCTCGATGGGTAATTATTTGCAGGAAACTTTGTGTGGGGTGGTAGTTTCCCTTCAAGGCTCGTATAACTTTGCATATCTCTAGGTTAGTAATACACTCTGGGACAATGTAATTAACGTGAAAGTTTGCCAGATCTTTTCTGTTGATTCAGTGCAAGGCTGTCCAAGTTCGGTCCTCAAGGGCCAGCAACAGGCCATGATTTTAGGATTTTGCTGATTAAGCACAGGTGAGTTAATCAGTGGCTCATTCATTTAGACTTACTCACCAGTGCTTAAACAGGGAAATCCTTAATTCCTGGCCTGTTGGTGGCCCTTGAAGGCCAAACTTGGACAGCCCTGCTCTGGATCAACAGAAAAGACTTGGCAAGCTTTAGTCTTAGACTCAGGCTCTTACTATTTCACATCCTAGCAGAGGCACAATTGAATGGAGTCATCTGAAAGGTACTCATACAGCCATATATTTCAATACTGGAATGTGATTTTTAGTCACTGTATACATTAAAGCAAAATAATTAATTTACTTTTTTTAATAAAAAATTATCACATTTGTTCTAAACTAATGTTGGTGATAAGTTTCCCATCCTATATAATAATTCGCTAAATCGTGTGTAACGCCGCGACATGCGCAGTAGACACTGCTGCGCGTGCTGCAGTCATGCACAGTAGAGACTGCCCGCGGCGCGGCTGATACAGAGCTGGGCGCTCAAAGGAGCGTCCAGCTCTGTATCAGCGACAGTCTTTACTACGAGTGAGTGCCCCGCGACCGGGTGGCAGTGGCAGTGTGGCCCGTGTAACGGGCTGTTCAACTAGTTGAATTATAATTAAGAGCTATTCTATGGGCTTCTTTCAACAACCATTCAGAGGAAGGCTAACAAACCCAAAGTCCTTACCAATTTTGATACAAAGAGGAAAGTATTTTGAAATGGCAGTCAAATGTCTCACTGGATCTATATTCTACTTCTGCTGAAAAAAGGCTGTAAGCACAAAAAACAAAAAATAAGCAATTCTGGAGCAAACCAACTGCATCATAGGGGATAAATGTATACCCAGCAAAGTCCCTTTGATTTAAATGAGACTTTTAACCCCTTTATTTATAACTAGTTTTAAAGCTCGTGTACATGGGCCAACACTGGCAGCACTGCAGTCATGCGGAGTACTGACTGACCGAACGAGCCACAGCTGAAACGGAGCGGGGTGCTCCGAATTCAGACAGTAGTCCTCTCTGCACACCTACCTGGGACCGCTCCCAGGAAGGTGCGCAGAGAGGACTCCGGTCTGAATTCGGAGCGCCCCGCTCCGTATCAGTGGAGGCGTGGGCAGTCTGTACTGCGCATGACTGCAGCACGCGCAGCCGTCTCTACTGTGCCTGACAGCTTCTGACAAACATCCTTAGCGAATTATAATATAGGATGAGCTAGCCTTGAAATCCACTGGACACTTCCTTAGCATTTAAAGGGGAACTCTCACCTCTATTAAAGTTGTTCTTATGTTAATGCTCCTTTTGACTGAATCTGTAATTTTTTTTTTTTTTTTAATACTATATTGCCCAAGATATTACCTTGTAAATATAAGCCAGTAACGTCAGTTTAGTACAGGCTGGGGTACAGCTCTGTACCACAGCCTGTCACTCTTCATCTCTTCCCCTCCCCAGTTGTTCCTTTTTACCTCTTCCGCCGCTGACTGAAGAATCCAGCATGCGAGTCAGGCAAGACAGCTCTTATCTTTACAAGGTAATATCTAGGGCAATACAGTATTACATTAAAAAAAACCAAACAAACACAAAAAGAAAAACGTATTACGGATTCAGTCAAAAGGGAACATAAGAACAACTTTAATAGAGAAGAGAGGTCCCCTTTAAGAGACTGAAAACCTATTTTAATCACTTGACATTATTATTTGTTTGCTATGGTAGGTAGCTGTACCTATGGCCCTAAGGCCATATTCTTCCCTTCATGGGAGTAGCCAGGTCTTTTAGGAACCTAGTAACTCCCCTCATGGAATTGTTAGGTTCCTAAAAGATCTAGGCCTTAGGCCAACCTAATAAATTATTAGTGTACTGTCCAAAGGCACCTTTTCCTATTTGGGAAATTAGCACCAGTAAATGTACCACGATGTCAACAAGATCCAAGTCTTTAACCCTTTGACTGCCAGAGGGGTGTGCAACACATTGGTTTGCAATCATACCTGGGAACTTTCAAGATGAGCTGACCCTGAGATCTTTGAAATATTAACCCTTAAAGCTTCCCATAATGTAGATTTTATGCGATATGTGCCTGCTTGCTCTAATACAGAGGTGCTCCGGTCCGTGTGCGAGGGACCTTTAACATGCTACAGTTTGGATAACTCACTGCCTGAACACAAACAAGACAAGCAGGACATCTCCCACTGTCTTTCTGGTACTAATGGCACCAGTTTAGAGGATAAGGAAACATTTAATTGGGGAAATTCATATAGTAGGTGACACATACCTCTCTCACCCTGAGAATGTGGCCCTTCACCCTGAGACCCTGAGATTTGGGTCAAAACCCTGAGTCTCAGGGTCAAACCCTGAGAGTTCCCAGGTATGTTTGCAATGCTTGCACACCCTTCTGACACTCAAAGGGTTAAGCATGAAGCTCTGGGCATTTTATGCCTCTAAGACAGTACCTTCTTCCCTCTTTTTTTTTTTTTTTTTTTTTTTAAACTTCTTTCTAGCACAGAACAATATTGAAAATTATGACAGATGGCTTCCATGCAAATAGGCTGTTGATCCAGGGAACTATCTGATTGCCATTTGGAGTCAGGAAGGAATTTTTTTTACCAACCTGGGGCTAAACTGGAAATAGCTTCAGGGTTTTTTGTTTTTGTTTTTTTTTTACTTCCTCTGGATTGACAGAGGTGTTTTGGCATAGACTGGACTTGATGGACGCGTGTCTTTTTTCAGCCTCGTATCACGGTGCCCGTGATTGCTGCAGTTCCCTGTCTGTCACCAGTAGGGGGCTTCTATTGGCTGTCTGCAGTTAGCCCGCCTCTTGTTGCCTATTTAAACCTGGATTGGGCACCCTTTGAGTGCCCTTTCGTGTTGTTTCTGACCTTCTTGCTATCACTATGCTAGTGATAGCTGGGCCTCTGTTCCAGTGTTCCTGAGTTCCTGATCTCCTGTGTTCCTGGGTTCCTGATCTCTACTGTTCCAGTGTTTCCTGGATGCTGAGTTACTCCAGTCCTGGTTCCGGCCTAGTCTCTGGTGTTGCAGTTACTGCTGAACTTCTTCTATGCTGTTTCCTGACCTGACTGATGGTTGCTGGTTCCTGTCATCTCATCACCTGTCTTCAGTATCCTGGCGACCTTCTGCCTGGTCGCGTTGGTGACATTGCTACTATTCTGTGTCGGTCCCAGCGTGCGGACGCTGGTTTGCTCCTTAGCCTTGCGGTTATACAAACTCACTTGTTACACCAGTGTGCGGTCACTGGTTTGCTCCTAAGCCTATCAGCTCTACATAGCTGTGTTGGTCCCAGCGTGCGGACGCTGGTTTGCTCCTAAGCCTTGCGGCCATACAAACTCACTTGTTACACCAGTGTGCGGTCACTGGTTTGCTCCAAAGCCTATCAGCTATACAAATCTGTGTTGGTCCCAGCGTGCGGACGCTGGTTTGCTCCTAAGCCTTGCGGCCATACAAACTCACTTGTTACACCAGTGTGCGGTCACTGGTTTGCTCCAAAGCCTATCAGCTATACAAATCTGTGTTGGTCCCAGCGTGCGGACGCTGGTTTGCTCCTAAGCCTTGCGGCTATACAAGCTCGCTTGTTACACCAGTGTGCGGTCACTGGTTTGCTCCAAAGCCTATCAGCTATACAAATCTGTGTTGGTCCCAGCGTGCGGACGCTGGTTTGCTCCTAAGCCTTGCGGCTATACTACTCACTTGTTACTCCAGTGTGCGGTCACTGGTTTGCTCGCTAAGCCTTACGGCTATACTATTCAGTGTTGTTCCCAGCGTGCGGACGCTGGTTTGCTCCAAAGCCTTGCTGCTTAACGATTCTGCTAATTTGCCAGTTTCATCTGACTGCTGCTACTATCTCTGGGCTGCCCTGCCCGGTATTGGTAAGGCCGGTAGAACCTTTTGCCACATTCCATCTGAGGTTGCCTTACCCGGTATTGGCAGGGCCGGTAGAGCCGACATTGTGTATCTATTGAGGCTGCCTTGCCCAGTAATTTGGTAAGGCCGGTAGAACCGTTATGCTATTCCATCTGCAGGTTGCCTTACCCGGTAATGGCAAGGCCGGTAGAGCCTATAGACTGTCCTGTCCGGTATATTGACAGGACCGGTAGAGTCTGCCTTCTGTCTGTGCTATATCCTGTATATATATATATATATATATATATATGTATGTTATTGCCATCCTAAGTTATCAATTTATTATTTCAATAAAATTGATTTTTTTTACCTAAAACTTGTGTCTGAGAGTCATAATAAACCGTGACACCTCGTCAACTATGTTACTATGTTATTATAAGAGGCGTAACTAGAACGCTCCAGGCCCTGGTGCAAGAAATGCCATGGGCCCCCCCAACCCCCGAACACATTGGCCCCCGGGCCCTCCACAATGCCTCCATTTCCTACCTCCCAATCCCTGGTGGTCCAGTGGAGTGGCAGGAGAGACGGGCTGGCCTGATGTGCTCCCGCGCTGTCCTCTTCTGAAATGCAGAGCACTGGGAGATGATGTCATCTCCCAGAGCTCTGCATTACTAGAGCACCGGAGGGAGATTGCGGCGCCAGGAGGAGGGGGTCGCAGGGGGCAGCCGGGCCCCTGGAGTGACGGGCCCAGTCGCGATTGCGACCCCTATAGTTACGCCACTGGTTATTATGTATTTTTGACTGGTAAACTACTTCTTCACAATTCTCTCTAAAATGTTGGCGAACACTCAGTCATATACTGTTGGCATTGTTTGAACCGCTCTTTATGGTACAGCTTATACATTTGTGTATTTATACATTTTCAATAAAAACAAATGAAAGATAAAATAATATCCATTAGCTTAGCAAGTTCGTGTTTGCTTAAAGATATTCAATACTTTTGGACTAATATTAACTACATCTACCAGCACAGCATCCCTAGGCATCAATGCATTCCACATCTTCACTACCCTTAATGTATAAAAAAACAAAACTTTGCTATGCTTAAGTTGAAACCTTCTTTTCTTTATTCCTAATGGATGAACTCCTGTCACATGTATTTAAAATAAAAGTTTCCCCAAAGGTTTTTTTGCATGGATATTTAATATATTTGTATTTAGTAATTATATCCCCTCCTAGAATCATCTTTCTCACTAAAAACAAGCCAAAAGTGGATAGTGTTTCTCAGGAAAAAAAATTATATTTTTCCCCATTTATTAATTTTGTTGTATATCTTTGTTTTCCTTCCAGTTCCTTAATGTCTTTTCAAGAACTGTTGCCCAGAACTATACTCCCTATTCCAGGTGTGGACTTAATAGGGATTTATAAAGGAATAACTGGTCCTGTCTTGTGCATCTATACTTATTGATATCCATGATAGTATCTTATTGGCTCTTGAAGCAGTTGATAATATACCCTGCTGTGAAGTCTGCTGTCTATAAAAATGTATATATCCTTCGTTAACAAATACAGCCATACAGGGCCTTCTGCGCAACAAACAACTGCATAAGTCTCTTACTCTATACTTCAGTCCTTAAACACCAGCCACGTGGAGCGAGGCCGGCAGTTAAGGACCACGGGACATTTATTTTTTTACTTTTGGAATCAGGGGTCCCTGAGCGGCTCCTGAATTCCATGATATGCCATGACCATCACCGGTCCTTAAAGGAGCAGTATACTTTTTTAATGAAAAAAATATATATTGTAGGGAGTTTCCCACTTTGATTAAAATAAGGGTACTCCCACTACTGAGAGATGCAAATTTCCAGAATTATTACTGCTTAAACCTGCATACCTCCCAACATTTCAAATGGCCAAAGAGGGACACTTAACTTTTAGGTGGTGTTTCTGGGGGCATGCCCGACAATTTGTAGGCAATTGTACTGACACCTCTTTATGTAACTAAATAATGATTTAGAGGAAAACCAAAGTATTTTATTTACACAGACTAATTTATAAACACATATACCGAAGTTTAAACATACATTAATGTGAGTGTTATTGCTGTGAAGCAATGAGATACACTTATATATACATCACTCATTTTTATCTCTTAAAAAGAGGGACACCAGGGTGGAAAAGGGGAACAGAGATTGGGTCTCAAAGAGGGACACTTGGAAGGTATGAACCTGTGTTTTTTTACATTAATGGTGCCCTCTAGTGGTCAAATTCCAAATAGTTATTCTGTGACTTACAGTTAGAAACTACCTGTCACTTCCTGTCAGTTAGAAAACAAATTAATTTCCTGGTTAATAGAACAGTTATAAAGTCTGAATTAAAAAAAACGGACATCGTTGGGAGCACCTTTGTTTTACCTGGGAGGAAAAGCTCTATAACATAGGTTTTCATTAAAAAAAAAAAAATACTGCTCCGTTAAGTGCAGGACAGCCGTGACTGTCCTGGCACATCATTGGTCTTTAAGGGTGTTTTAAGGACTAAAGGAGTGTGCAATGCATTGCTTACCAATCTGTTGTACGCCACTATGGCCCTTAAGGGTTTAAACCCTTATTCTCAACAGAAAAAAGGGCAATCATGGAAAAAATCAACTGCACCACAGGTGGAGTGTTCTAAATGGGGATTTTAAAACTTTAATGCTTTAATGCTAGTGAGGTCTCCAAACATGGACCCGCAGCACTCAAAGAAAGGAAAGGAATTGGGAACAAGCACTTAGTATGAGAAACAGTTAAAGGGATAGTAATACTTAAAATGTAAAAAAAAATATGTTGTAGGGTTTATCCCCCTGAGTAAAACAAGAGAACTCCCACAGCTGAAAGGTGTTTCATTCAAAAGTTATTAATTTCAAAGTTGAATTTTTTAGGTGCAATATCACAGTGGCCTGAAATTGTAGAGTGGTGCTGTTGCTACACCATTTTATGGAGATTTATGGTCCCGGGACCAGAGCTGTCCATAGGATGGTGTAGCAACAGCGCCACTGTACAATTTCAGGCCACTGTGATACTGCACCTAAAAAATTCAACTTTGAAAATTAATAACTTTTGAATGAAACACCTTTCAGCGGTGGGAGTACTCTTGTTTTACTCAGGGGGATAAACCCTACGACATATTTTTTTTTTTACATTTTAAGTATTACTATCCCTTTAAGGTGTGCGGACATCATTGTGACTGTATACTCAAATGCAGGGCGCATTGAAAGGATTAAAAGCCCCATTTCAATCAGTGGAAATTTGGGGAATTTGTATTTGTGCAACTGGTTTGAACAAGATTAGAACATATTCGGGGGTATGCACTAAAGCGTGATAACAAGGTGATAACGTGGAGATAACTTCGCTATTGATATCACTTCTGCTGCTCCTATTTTATTCTATTGGGCCTATGCACTAAGATCTCCAGAGTTGGAGAAATCATAGTGAACAGGCTCCATAGGAACATGGGAACTGGAGAAATGACATCACTGGAGATGTTATCTCAGCCTTAATGCCTCTTTATCACGCCTAAGTACATAACCCCCAGGAATCCCAAGTGAAATCACAGTTTTTGTATAGTGTACCACCTATAATTCTTTGTTTAGTCCATTTTAAATCACATACCTGTGCCATACCTCCCAAGTGTCCCTCTTTAGGAGGGACAGCCCCTCTTTTAGACCCAAATCCCTCTGTCCCTCTTTTCTACCCTGTTGTCCCTCTTTTTTAGGAGATCAGATTGTGTGGTGTGTATATAAGTGTAACACATTGCTCCACAGCAATAAAACTAACAATAATGTCTGCATAAACTTCAGTATTTGTGTTTATAAATTGGTCTGTGTAAATAAAATGCTTTGGTCTTGTTATAAGTCACTTATTAGGTTACACAAGGAGGTATCAATAAGTCGTGAAATAGTCCTTTAATTCTCGGTAATGCCCCACCTACCAGCCACACCCCCTGCAATCCCCCCTAAAACACAAGTGTCCCTCTTTGGCCATTTGAAATGTTGGGCGGTATGCTGTGCTCAGGAAGGCAAATCCCTAAATTCAAGATTGTTTGTACTTCATATAATTCTGTCATGAACAAAAACTAAGATTCTGGTTTAAATACCCATTTTAAAGGCATTAATAAATAAACCAAGTGGACTGGGCCTAAAGATTAGCCTTGAGGTATTCTACTGAACACACGATTACATTCCAATGTGTTGTTCGCTCCCAACCCACTCAAAGGGTGGGTGACAGAGGTGTTCGTTACACACTGCAGAGCAGTGTGTTGCGTACCCCTCTGGCACTCAAAGGGTTAAATACATGCATTACCAAATCTTGTAATAGAAAGCTCCCAATTAATCTATCAATCACTATGACCTCTTCTGCTATAATGACACATAGCCCATTGTTCAATGTACCCACTACTAAAATTGTAGGATAGAAATAATAATCACATCTATAAATCTTCACTCATATGATCATTTATATAGGTGTTACTTTTCTTCATAATATGGCCAGCAGGAATTCAAAAAACATGGCATCCTACTGCATCTAAATATATTAAAGGAACAGTAACCCTTTAATTTGGTTTTACACATTCACATTAAGTTAAATTGGATTTACAATCCCTTTACAGCTGACATCTGTGAAAGGGGAGGGAGGGGGGAAGTTTAGCAATGTATATCTCTCAAACTATAAAGGTTTGAGAATAGGGACTTGGATCAGTTAGTTTAATTTTGTAATATCTGCAATATTACATTTTATTTAAGAGATACATTACTATACCTTCAAAGGGCTAAGATAATAATTTGCACTGGGTGGAGTTAGTACCCTGTGGCCCTGCTACCATCACGTCCACCACCATGGATATGACATCCAGGACTGATTGAAAATGTTATCTTTTGAACAGAAGATGCACATGTGCAGAAATCAGAGACCATTAGACTTTTGGTGAATAATACATTAAGTGGGGGGATTATAATTATTATGGGTTCCATCTCCATTAAGGAAGCAATCCATGATGTTCTGTCTCTCATATAAGGGATTCTCATTGGACATATGGGCATATTTACAGATTCAGACAGTATAAGTTACACGAGGCAAATATAGTCAAGAGTGGAAGAGACCTAAGAGGTCTTGAAAGCTTGCATCCTACGTCTGCTTAGTTAGCCAACAAAGGTATCAATTTGACTATATTTGCCTCCTGTATTTCTACAGCTAACACAGTACCAACTCTCATCTTTTATAATTTACATACTATTTAATTATGTAATTGGACAGCCATACATACGCCCCTTCACTGTTATTAGAACATGAGGAAAGCAGTTGAGAAGTTCTGCTATAAGGAACAAGCAACTTAAAAAAGATTCCCAGTGACTTAAAAGGGACCTTTAAAGGGGAACTACCATCCCGCAAAAACTTTATCTTAGTTAAGTCTTCATCTGGCGACTAGCTGCTTAGTAGTACTAGTCGCCAGAAATATTACCTGGTTTAAAAGATTTTCAACTTATTCAGAGGCTGACAGTAGCAGGAAGCAAGGACATCTTGCCATAGTGACGTCCATGCGCCTGCGCTGTCAGTCCCTTTTGGAGCCGGACGGTTTTTGCGGGTTGGTAGTTCCCCTTTAAAGAGATAGTAATGTTTCACAATAAAAGTAGCGCCAATTAATCTTCATAGTATTTGGGCCATGGAGAGTGTTATTTCAATATTGTCCGAGTTGTAGTTCAAGAGTAATTGAATGATAAAGTATTCCCCTCCCGCCCCTTTTACTCATGTAACAATGCTCACCTCAGAGCAGCAAGACTGTCTGGATGGATCGCAGACAGGAACAATCTTCAGTGAGCATAAGGAAAAACCTGCCCCTTGCTGAAAGGTCTGGTCAAGTGACCAGATTCCACATCTGTGAGGTGGTGGCTTAAACTAGGGGTGGGAGGGGGATACTTTATCATTCAATTACTCCTCAACTACAGCTCTGACAGTATTGAAATAACACTTTCCATGGCCTAAATACTACCCTTTAAGCCTATAAATGCTGGAGGTCTTATCTTGATGTACTGGTGTAATAAATGTAACGATTAAAAGGATAGTAATAATTAATGTTGGTAAAATATGTACTGTAGAGTTTATCTTGTTGAGTAAAACAAGAGTAGTCCTACTGCTGATAAATATTTTATTCAAACGCTGTTGCAGCTCACATTTTTTGTCTGTAGTACTTCCACAGCATGATTTATTATGATGCGCTATTGCTATAGCAGTCAATGGACAGAGCTGATCAGTTGATAATAAACCTCCATAGTATGATGTAGTAACACAGCATCACTAGAAAGTTCCAGGACATGAAAGTATTGCATCCAACAAATACAAGCTTGTGCTGCAATAACGTTTGAATAAAATATCTCTCAGCAGTGGACGAACCCTTGATTTACTTAGCAAGATAAGCCATGAAATATATAATTTTTCAATATTTAGCATTGCTATCCCTTTAAAAGGATAGTAATGTGTCATAATAAAAGCAGCTCTAATTAATCATCATAGTATTTGGACTTTGGAGAGTGTTATTTCAATTCTGTCAGAACTGTAGTTCAAGAGTAATTCAATGATAAAGTATCCCCCTCCCGCCCTTTACTGATATAACAGTGCTCAGCCAGAGCAGAAGGGAGGTGCCCAGGTAGATTGCAGAGAGGGACAATCTTCAATTAAGATAAGGGAAAAACCTGAAAAACTTGTCAAGGGGAGGCAGGGCTTTCATTGTTCTCATAGGAAGAAGATTGTTCCCTGCTGTTATGTCTGGTCTATGGACTGCATTCCACATCTGACAAGAGATGGCTTACACTAGGTAAAAGGGGCAGGAGGGGGAAACTTTGCTTGTGAATATCTCTCAAACCATAAAGGTTTGAGAGATTAGACTTATATCGTTCTTCATGTTTTTAATGACTACAAAATAAAATAAAGATAACACGAAGTATTATTATCCCTTTAAGGATTACACGTTCACATTGGAATGATCTATAATTGTTTGGTTTATCCTCACTTTGATTGCAGTAGATTCTTTATTTTTTCTCCATTAAGCAGCCACTAAAGGTTAGGGAAAGGGTTATCCAAGTACTTGGTAAACACATACAAATGGGGACAGCCTGAGGAAATCAGATCTGCTACAAACTTACATTTATTGTGTCAACAAATTAGGTTTTCAAGCATGTTTTACAAATGTGATTTGGATGATAGTAACACATTCTAGAATACAGCCCCTTAAAATACATAAATGAAATTATTTGGGGGGCTAGTATAATGAATTTAGCTTTCAAACACCAAGGGGAACAGATGGCTGATAATTATAATTTTGTTACATCCAGCTGATCTCAAAACGCATTATAGAATATTCCAATGGGACAAGAACACTATGGGCTGTACTCAGGACCCTAAAGATGGGCAATTACAGAGCAAACCAAATGCACCAAAGACTTTATACACAAAAGAAATCACAGATGCACATTCAGGTCTGTAAAAAATGTTTCAATATTCAATGGTCAATGTTTTGGACAGAGATCCTGGCCTTCCTCAAGACATACAAACTAGTGCACAAATGCCTTTTAAAACCTCAGTGAAAACAAATCTGGCTGCAAAATCGGAGTTACACAGTCCAATGATGTTAATCCCCGTCCACGAGTGATGACATCATCACCAGCGGATCACGCCAGTTGTGGCGCCGGATTTGTTTTCACTGGGGTTTTAAAGGGCATCTTGTTCACTAGTTTGCATGTCTTGAGGAAGGCCAGGATCTTTGGCTGAAACATTGACCATTAAATATTGAAATATTTTTTACAGACCTGAATGCGCACCTGTGATTTCTGCATATACAAAGGCTGCACAGATTGTACACGGGCTCATATATACCGTTAAAATGGTGCATTGAAAAGCTAACATCTTCAGTTAGGTCTGGATATCATGTTCATAGAGGCTAATGCCATGCAAATGCCTGAGTTAACCTATTCCGAGGTATAGAAAGGGTCAATAAAACATCTTACATGTGCATCAGAGTATCTGAAGGTATCTGTGTAAGGGCAGATCATGCCATAAATGTTATCTGGAAGCCCGGCCAGAGCCCAATGTAAAATCAGTTCTCAAAGACAAGCATCCAAGTAGGACAGTTTCAAAGGATCCCAGATATCCTGTCCAGGACACCGTAAACTCTTACAGGAACCAGACAGTGGGGTCACATTGGGGACTCCTCTGCACCTAGCATGTTCATAGATAAAAAAAAAAAAAAAATTATGTAGCACAAATCCCATCTCATAAACCTTTACAATTTGAGAGATATTCGCTTCTAAAGTTCCCCCCTCCCTCCCCTTCTCCTGACGTTAGCTCTCTGCTGACAGCAGGAGATACTGGTCCTGGGACCAGCCGGCGGCTCTGCAGCAGAGCCAAAATCGCAATATTGGAAGATAATTACTTCATTGGAAAGGTCTACAAAGTTTGCCTGGTTTGCAAGCACATTTTGTAGACCATTCCAGTGAAATAATTATTTTCCAGTATCGCTACTGTGGCTCTGCCAAACAGCCACCTCGTGTCGGCCAACACTGATCTCCTTCTGTCAGCTTTACAGCTGACATCAGGAGAGGCAGAATTTAGACACGAATATCTCTCAAACCATAAATTTTGAGAGACAGGATTTGTCTTACATAATTTCTTTTTTAAAACTCTACAAAAAAAGAAAAAAAAATTCAGGGACATTACTGTTCCTTTACAGGGATAGCATTGCCAGATTTTTACAAAAGTTAACATTGTAGACATTAAAACCATGCATAGAAAAAGCTATCTCCCATCTCTCAAACTTTTATAGTTTGAGAGATAGAAGCATGAAAAGTTGGGGTTTCCCAGAAGTCTGCCATCTAGCTGAAGAAAGCACAATCCGGTCCTGGGACCGTCCTGCAGCTCTGCAGCAAAGCTGAAATATCGTGATGCAGGAAGAACTACTTCATTGGAACGGTCTACAAAGTGTGCTTGCAAACCAGGGGCAGGGTTTTCCTTATACTAAATGGATGAAGATTGTCCATCGCTGCACCCTATCCAGGCCCAGGACCGCATTCCACAGCTGACGGGAGGCAGCTAAGGGTAGGTAAAAGGGGCGGGAGGGGGATCCTTTAGAAATAAATTACTGTTGAACTACAAAAATTAAAATATTGAAATACAGTTCTACCTGGCACATGGTATAGGAGGATTAATCGAAGCAGCATTTTTTCCTTCATCCATTACTATCCCTTTAACCCTCTGAGTGACAGAGAGTTATCCGACGCATTTCACTGTATCCCTCTCTCTCTGTGTATAGCTTGTAGGATAGAAGAGTGATAGGACTGAAACCTTAAAATATATTAGGGGACTTAATGAAGTTTTTGAAGGATCTATTTTTCAGAAAAAAGGAATACTAGAACATGGAGGCATGCCCTAAAGTTGGAGAGTGGAAAAAAATCAGAGGAAATATAAGAGAAACTACTTTACGGAAGAGGTGACAGATAAAAGGAACAGCCCCCCAGCAGAAATGGTTGTGGGTAAAACAGAAAAAGAATGTATTAACTCTTACGAAAAAACTGTCAGATCATGAGTTGGCGGTAAAAGAAGGACAATGTGGTCAGAAGTAAATCTGTCACATTTGAAAATGTGACTACAGTAATAAGATCTTGATGAACATTGCATTTAAAAATTCTCATGTTAAAAATGTCTGATTTTGTCTTTGAAACAACAAAATTGATTCTCACTCCTGCTAATAGTACTTTAATTTGTCTTCAAGTTTAGACCATTTTATTTTGTCGTGAAAAAATTAAGTTAATCAGACAAAAAACTGACATTGAAACGAATATTTGTTTCTGAAAATACCTTACAATATGACAGTAGATTAAAACACATCCACTTTTAAGATGGAGATAGCGGAATTGAATACAAAGACATGACAGAAACGTCTGAAAATTGTGAACCGTGGCGTAAGAGCTTTTTATTCTGATTACAGACAATTTCAGTTATCACCACTTTCTGAACATCTCGCCCTTAGGGTAGATATATGGCTGTTCTAGGGATTAACAAGATAGTGATAGACTGTTTTAATCAGGGCTCAAAATTTCCACTCTCCACTAGCCAATGGCGAGTGAAAATTCAGCTCTGGCGAGTAGAAATTCAGCCCTGGTGGGTATGTTATGGCTTGCAGTGGTGAGTAACTTTTCAGGTCTGGCTAGTAGCAAAGGACTTCAGATTTTAAGCCCTGGTTTTAATGACATTTAATACTGTACATAGTAAAAAAAAAAAAAATTAATTGTGCCCTGTCCGATCTCTCAAACCTTTATGGTTTGAGAGATATAAGCTTACAAAGTTCCCCCTTCCTTCCCATTGCCCTGACCAGGCACACGTCGTAGACCATTCAAAGTATTTCTTTCTAAATAGTGCAATTTCAGCTCTGCTGAAGGGCTGCAGGACAGCCTGTGGACCGGGATCTCCTTCTGTAATCTAGACAGTGACATCAGCGCAAGGGGAGGGATCGGACTGGGGCAGTATTAAATATCATTAAATTGATCTATTACTATAGCTTTATATAAGTCTTTAAACCAGATCGGACTGGGGCAGTATTAAATATCATTAAATTGATCTATTACTATTGCTTTAAATAAGTCTGAGATAACTAGATGGGTAGAAGAGACAGGCCAGCTAGTTTGTATCTGCCATCAAATCCAATATTTATACCTCTTGAATGCTAGCATGGTCTCCAGCTTATTGCACAGCATTCAGCAGGTTAAATGCCTCATTTATATCAAAGGCAATTTTTATTTATCATCTATGGTACCATTTTTTTTTTTTAGAAAATCATTCCTGATCCGTTGGTTCCTGAATTAGTCCTAGATGGTAGATATAAAAGTGTGTTTATAAGGAACTGCCCAAAATGATTGTACATGTAGAAATAAAGCTGGACTACCACCACCAGTCACAAGCACATGTCAAGCCAATACATCAAACCTAAGCATTACATCCCAAATGACTAATAGCTGAACACTTACTTTCAGATGCTAATATAGATTTAAGCAATAACTTCAGCTAGTTGCTATGGGAACCATTTAAAGTATGTCCTTCAGTATTCTTACTGGTGAGCAATAAATGGCATTTGGAAACCAATGTTTCAATATCAAAACAACTTGTTGAATTCACAGCAAAATGGCTAACCGAAGTATAATACACGTAATGCAGTATTTCTCTGGGGTATATGTAATAAGACAAAATTGGAGAAATTCTGGGACAAAATTGACACCCTATTTATTGAATTAAACCGGTGGATGAAAGGGAAAATGCTCCAGCATTCAAGGGGTTAAAAATGAACTGTAACACATCGACTACACTCAAAGGGTTAATACTACGAGGATGATTTCATTCGATAGTTGTTTTCCCCCAATTTCTCCACATTTGCATGCTTTTAACTAAACAAAAGTAAGGTCAGGTGCTGAATGGTTGAGGATGATGGGAGTTGCAGTCTAACAATTTCTGTTGTGAGCTCAGGATGCCCACTCCTGTTTTATCGTCTTAGCAACTAAAGATGCCTATAGCATATTTCTAAGGAAGTAAGTGCTTATGTTAACCCTTTCAGTGCCTGGCACTCAATGGGTTAAAGAGTTGAAAGTACATCTAAAAGGCTCATCATTTTTGGCAGAAAAATATTCCCCTCAAAAATGCATGGCTGCTTTAAATGTCAAGCACCTGCTGCTTCAGCATTCCATACATTTCAATTAGGCCTTGAACAGAACTTCATATAAACCCATCTTCCACAATAAAGTATAGGGAGCTATTATTAAACTGCCATCACAGTCAAACAGCAGATGCACGAGAGGTGTGGCAGATCTATTATCAGCTGCAAGTATGTAAAGTTACCAGGAGATGGGGCACAAACATATTAACACTTTCACTGCCAGAGAGGCATCCCACGCCTCACGTTGCAATGCGTGGGATACATCTCTGGCACTCATATTGTTAAAGAAACACACATGCTGAAATACAACTTGCTTGTATAAAAAAGCACATCAAGAAAATAAGATGTGTATAAATGATTCTATGGGGGGTTATGCACTAAGGCAGGGCTGTCCAAGTTCAGTCCTCAAGGGCCACCAACAGACCAGGATGTAAGGATTTCACTGATTAACCCCTTAAGGACCGGACATTATGGGACATTTCCGTCCCATAACGTCCGCATAGGGGCACGTTGACGGGCCGGTACACGTGACCTGTCACGTGTATCGGCGCGTCACTATGGGGCTTGAAATAGATCGCTCCGATCTTGGAGCGGTCTATTTCATGCCCCATTTTTACTTACAGCGCTCCCGGTAGAGCGCTGTAAGTAAAATGTACGTGACGTACCAGGACCGTCAAGGGTCTTTCAAGCAAGTTTACCCTTGACGGTCCTGGTACGTCAAGGGTCCCTAAGGGGTTAAGCACAGGTGAGTCCGTCACAATGAATGAGCCACTGATTAATTCCCCTATGCATAATCAGGGAAATCCTTACATCCTGGTCTGTTGGTGGCCCTTGAGGACTGAACTTGGACAGCCCTGCACTAAGGTGTTATAAAGAGATGTTAAAGAGGAGATTACTTCACCAGTGAAATCACATCCATTTCCTATGTTATTCTATGGAACCAAAGCACTAAGATTTCTACTGTTTGACAAATCTCAGTGCATTAGCTTCATAGAATAGCAGAAGTGATTTTACTGGAGAAGTCATCTCCATTTTATCACCTCTTTATCATAGCTGGGAACTCACTAGATTCTCCCCGGAGACTTCGGTTTTTGACTCTGCATTACTGGGGTCTCCGGGGCAGAGTCTGATTCTCTGGATGTGGAGAGTTTCTGCTGAAACCCTGCCCATATCTGCTCCTTCCCTGTCTGTTCCTCCCATTCCCCGCCCACTTCTCCTCCTTCCCCAGCCTATTCCTCCTATGTTTCTTAAAGGGATAGTAATACTTTGTTTTATCTTTATTTTATTTTGTAGGCATTAAAAAAACATTTAGAACGATATAAGTCTTATCTCTCAAACCTTTATGGTTTAAGAGATATTCACAAACAAAGTATCCCCCCCCCCCTTTCAGCCAGATCAGAAGGGAGATGCCCAGGTAGACTGCAGAGAGGGACAATCTTCAATTAAGATAAGGGAAAAAGCTGAAAAACTTGTCAAGGGAGGAAGGGCTTTCATTGTTTTCATACAAAGAAGATTGTCCCCTTCTGTTATCTGTCAGTCTTACAACCAGATTCACATCTGAGAAGAGATTGCTTACACTAGGAAAAAAGGGCGGGAGGGGAAACTTTGCTTGTGAATATCTCTTAAACCATAAAGGTTTGAGAGATAAAACTTATATCATTCTTCATGTTTTTTTAATGCCTACAAAATAAAATAAAGTTAAAACGAAGTATTACTATCCCTTTAAAGTCTGTCCCACTCACAATTACACCCCATCCCCTTTTTACACGAATCACGTTATTTCTCTCCCCCTAGCGGCACCACAGGACTCCCCTCTGGGAAGTCAACAAGTAAATGTTCACAGGTATGCTCTTTATCACACATCTCCCATAGGTCTTCATCAAACTGAAATTAATTAACTTTTTTCAGCATTGAGGTATCAGAGAAAATGAAAGGTGATATGAAAAGTCAGAGTAATAAAGAAAGTGTAAAACGGTCATAAACTGAAGTGAGGATATATAGAAACATTTAGTGCCATTTTCACTAAGTACTATGGCCAACTGATTGACTTTATTGAAATTGGAGCAATCCAAATAAAAATTGTGCTGCAAAGTAGGTACAAATAAAATTGGTAATGGTGACAATAGACTTAGTTGTTATAAGGTGACTGGTCTACTTTAATGTACGGAAACAAAAGAAAATGCTGTAGAGAACAGCAAAAGAAATATACCTGTCAATTTCCCACAGAGTAACCAAGTAACTGAAAATTATTTCTTGATATTTTTTCCTCAATGCCGATTACAGTAGGCAGAAATTGCTTAAGAAATAAATGCCAACAAAACATTGGAATCTTTTCATTGCAGATGCCAATTATAATGCTAGTTATGTGCCTAAAAATGCATGCACTACTTCAGCCCGAAATGAAAATAGTCTCAAGTCTTTCTTTGTACTAGCTAATACTGTATGCATTCCAAATGTGATTATTGAAGACTGGCTATTTTATTAAAGGCACATTATCTCCGTAAGCATGCTTAAGAAATGACTAAAGCCTTTAAAGTGTAGGTAATTAGACCTGGCACTATTTAAAAGCAACGGTAATGCATGCTGAACATCCATGAAAACGGATTTTGTATACAAGAATACTTGCAGCTGAAGTGGATTAATATTAACTCCAGAGAGCTCTGAATGAAACACCTTGCTTCACAATGCTTTGGAGAAGTCTCTACCATTTAGAATAAGCTAAATGGCGAATGATTTGGGTAGGTTGGAGGAATGGACGAAAGTGTGGCAGATGCAGTTTAACACTGATAAATGTAAAATAATGAACTTGGGACATAAAAATCCCAAGGAAAAATATACTATTAAGGGTACTGTGCTGTCAGAGACAACAGAGGAAAGGGATTTGGGAGTAATTATTTCTAATGACTTAAAGGTAAGCAGGCAATGTCATAAAGCGGTGGGGAATGCAAGCAGGGCACTGGGTTGTATAGCTAGGGGCATTAGTAGCAGAAAAAGGGAAGTAGTCATGCCACTCTACTAGGGCTGCAACTAACGATTATTTTGACAATCGATTAGTTGACCGATTATTTTTTCGATTAATCGGATAAAAAAAAAATGCTAATTTTTCATTATTTAAACTGATTTAATGAACAAACAGTGTTAAAAACAAACAGCAGAATAAAAAACTTTACACATTAACGTGTCATTGTTATTATTTTACTATGGGGTCTATGCACCTCTTTCTCCCCCTTGCACCTCTATTTCTCCCCCCTTGTACTTCTCTCTCTCCCCCTTGTGCCTCTCTTTCTCCCCCATGTACTTCTCTCTCTCTCTCCCCCATGTACTTCTCTCTCACTCTCCCCCTTGTGTCTCTTTCACCCCCATGTACTTCTCTCTCTCTCCCCCTTGTGCCTCTTTCACCCCCATGTACTTCTCTCTCTCCCTTGTGCCTCTTTCACCCCCATGTACTTCTCTCTCTCCCTTGTGCCTCTTTCACCCCCATGTACTTCTCTCTCTCCCTTGTGCTTCTTTCTCCTCCATGTACTTCTCTCTCCCCCTTGTGCCTCTCTCTCCCCCATGTACTTCTCTCTCTCTCCCCCCATGTACTTCTCTCTCCCTCTCCCCCTTGTGCCTCTTTCTCCCCCATGTACTTCTCTCTCTCTCTCTCTCCCCCTTGTGCCTCTTTCTCCCCCCTTGTACTTCTCTCTCTCCCCCTTGTGCCTCTCTTTCTCCCCCATGTACTTCTCTCTCTCTCTCCCCCATGTACTTCTCTCTCTCTCTCTCCCCCTTGTGCCTCTTTCACCCCCATGTACTTCTCTCTCTCCCTTGTGCCTCTTTCTCCTCCATGTACTTCTCTCTCCCCCTTGTGCCTCTCTCTCCCCCATGTACTTCTCTCCCCCCATGTACTTCTCTCTCCCTCTCCCCCTTGTGCCTCTTTCTCCCCCTTGTACTTCTTTCTCTCCCCCTTGTGCCTCTCTTTCTCCCCCATGTACTTCTCTCTCTCTCTCCCCCATGTACTTCTCTCTCTCTCTCTCCCCCTTGTGCCTCTTTCACCCCCATATACTTCTCTCTCTCCCCCCCTTGTGCCTCTTTCACCCCCATGTACTTCTCTCTCTCTTCCCCTTGTGCCTCTTTCACCCCCATGTACTTCTCTCTCTCTTCCCCTTGTGCCTCTTTCACCCCCATGTACTTCTCTCTCTCCCTTGTGCCTCTTTCACCCCCATGTACTTCTCTCTCCCCCATGTACTTCTCTCTCTCTCCCTATGTACTTCTCTCTCCCTCTCCCCCTTGTGCCTCTTTCTCCCCCATGTACTTCTCTCTCTCCCCCTTGTGCCTCTTTCTCCCCCATGTACTTCTCTCTCTCCCCCCCTTGTGCCTCTTTCTCCCCCATGTACTTCTCTCTCTCTCCCCCTTGTGCCTCTTTCTCCCCCATGTACTTCTCTCTCTCTCTCTCCCCTTTGTGCCTCTTTCTCCCCCATGTACTTCTCTCTCTCTCTCTCCCCTTTGTGCCTCTTTCTCCCCCATGTACTTCTCTCTCTCTCCCCCCTTTGTGCCTCTTTCTCCCCTTGTGCCTCTTTCTCTCCCCCTTGTGCCTCTCTCTCTCTCCCCCATACCTCTTTTTCACACTTTTCCGCACTGATGACATCCGGGGTGCAACCACGCCAAACGCGGAGACGGCGTGTTGAGAGTGCAGGGGTTTTCTTCCTCAGTCTGGGTGCCAGCTTTAAACTGGCCTCAGAACAGAGGAAAAAACTACTTGCAAGCTCCACGCGGCGTCTCCGCGTTTGGCGTGGTTGTGTCCCGGATGTCATCAATGCGGGCAGTAAGAAGACAGCAGCATCCGGCGGCTGTGGGGCTGCTGGGCGGCACAACTAATCGCTGCACAACGAATCGATAATGAGAATCGTTGGCAACGATTCTCATTATCGATTTTTATCGATTTTATCGATTAGTTGTTGCAGCCCTACACTCTACAGATCTCTAGTTAGACCTCACCTAGAGCATTGTGTGCAGTACTGGAGACTCCATCTCCAGAAGGATATAGATACTCTAGAGAAAATTCAAAGAAGGGCTACTATAGTGGTGACTGGTTTACAGGAAAAGAAATATCAGGATAGACTAAATGATCTGAATATGTATAGCTTGGAGGAGAGAAGAGAGAGAGGGGATATGATAGAAACATTCAAATACATGAAAGTGCAGGATGGAAGTATATTTCAAAGGAGTAAAAATGTTAGGACAAGAGGCCATAGTCTAAAACCAGAGGGACACAGGTTTAGTCGTAATGTAAGAAAATTTTACTTCACCGAGAGGGTAGTAGATAAGTGGAATAGCTTACCGGTAGAAGTGAATACAGTAACAGAATTTAAGCATGCATGGGATAGGCATAAGGCGGTCTTTAACGTAAGAAAAGACCAAGGACCAAAAAAGGTTTGAGGTTGTTTCTTTTTTTTTTTTTTTTTTTTTTTTACAGTAGGAAAATGGGCAGACTAGATGGGCCGAATGGTTCTTATCTGCCGTCAAATTCTATGTTTCTATTGACAAAGGGCCTTAGTCACAAAAGAAAAGAGGAACATTTCTGAAGCAAACCAGCTGCACCATAGGGTTAAATAAAACATTTCATTGATTTAACTGGTGTTTTTAATTACATTCTAGAGAGATCTCAAGAATTCATTCACATAAAACTTTATACATATGGGCCAAAGGGCCTTATAAGGAAAGCAAAGATAAGTAATTCCAGAGCAAATCACCTGCCCAATGGTGGAAGAGGGAGATAAAAATGTCCATGGTCATAAATGGTGTTTCTAACCCCTGAATGGGCCTCCAAAGAATTGGAAAGCAATGTTATGGAGATTTTTTTTTTTATTTCTTCCATATAATGCAGTTGGTTTGCCCAAAAATTGCTCATCACTTTCTTCCTGCATAAAGCCCATAGTTTATATTAAATAGGAAAGTTATGAATTCTGCTGAAGAGGTAAATTAAAAGAGCAGTAAACATTTTTTTTATGAAAACCTATATGAAATAGTACATTTCCTGCTGAATAAAACAAGGGCACTTCATCTGCTGTCAGCTGTCTTTAAAAGTAGTAACTATTCAGACTGTTAGAAAGTGACAGAGTGATTACTTCCTGAAAGTTCAATCCATCAGGAAATGACACAGCAGCTTCTGTTAACCTGTATTGAGAACTGTTTATCCACCACCTCTCCTGTAGAATGAGGCATAATAACTAATTGAAATCTGAACCCTAGAGGTCACTGTTAATTAAAAAAGGGGGGAATCTGACAACAATTTAACCTGTAGTAACAATAGAAAGATACATTCCCCAGCAGTGGGAAATCCTATACAATATATGATTTTTTAATGAAAAACAGTTTACTGCTCCATTTATAGAAAATAAAACAGGTTACTAAAGGGGATGTTCTGCACTTACATGGCAGATCCTGAAAGACAAAGTATACATTAGCTCAGTGGTCCTCAATGTATTTTTGTTCAAGGCACCCCTAACATGGAATCTACATTTTTTTGGGCAACCTTAACATTTTGAGTGTCATTTGTCAAGGGTGTTATTAAATGGGATGTTTACCCCTTTCACAAATTTGCCTAAATCTTTTCCTTATCAACAATAAATAATGGAAAGTGTATCATTTAAAAAAAAAAAAAAAATCTGCCCACATGGAGAAATTCAAAGATTAAATGTACCTCTGTACCTACTTCTGGCAGACAGTGCTGAATGGATTTGTACCTGTCACAGCCTACCTTGGTGACCCACAGTGTGGATGGATCGAATGACGTTTCGGCTTCATCCCATGCGTCACTCCGAGGATTGGGCCTGGGCGCGCTTGGAGTCTGTAGTGGCCGCCCGTGTCCTCTGGCTAGGCGGTTCTGCGGCACTAGATGTCTCAGGATGGGTGCAGGCACTTGACACATCTTGACTAGATGCGTCAATTACGGGTGCGAGGCTGCGCTATGACGCAGTCCTCAACTTTATACTGTAAGATCTGGTCAGTCCCCTCCCATCTACTTCCTGGCTCTTGGTATTTAAGGGAACTGGTTTTCTATCCAGTTACCCTTACGTTGTTGTTCGTTGCAGCTGTATTTAGCTTGTATCACGGTGCCCCTGATTGCCTCCAGCAACTGTGTGTACAGGCGACATTGCATTATTTCCTGGTTGTCGCGCTGAAGCACAGTCTCTATTCTTATTGCCTGCTGTTAATTGCCAGAGTGAGTCTCTGTCTACATACTAGGCCTTAAAGGTCTCAGCCTGCCACTTCTCCCTTGCCCTTTCATGGTGTACCTGTTCACTATAGCTCTTTTGATACTGATGCTCGATTCCTGTGTATGACTCCTGGCTTGTTCTGACTTTGGCTCCGTTTGATCCCTGACTGCTGCCCGCTCGGTTTGGCTCCTGGCTCTGGCTGACTACCCACTCCCGGTTTGGCTCTTGGCTCTGGCTGACTACCTGCTCTGGTTTGACCTTTGGCTGACTACCCGCTCCGTATTGACCAGGCTCTGGCTGACCTTGATCCTCTGTATCTGTGGCCTACTGTCTCCGCTTATGCTCTCTCATTCGAGCGGAGCTCAGTTTGTGTCAGTCTGTGCCACTGGCATTCTTGCCATCTCCGTTCTGCGACACCGGGTACCCTCGAGTGCTAGGGCCTCAAGGTCACCGCTGCCTGTTCGGCTACACTAACGTTCTAGGAAGTCTCAGTCACCATTGCCTGTTCCACTACCCTAGCATTCCAGGGAGTCTCGGTCACCATTGCCTGTTCTACAACCTTAGCGTTCTAGGGAGTCTCAGTCACCACTGCCTGTTGGGTTACCCTAGCGTTCTAGGGAACATCAGTTACCACTGTCTGTTGGTTTACCCTAGCGTTCTATGGAATATCAGTTACCGCTGCCTGTTGGTTTACCCTAGATTTCTAGGGAGTCCTGTTTCTGAGCTCAACCACCTTAAGATAACTGGTGTATTTTCCCTCTGTTCCCAGGGGCTTTACAGTTGCTCCTGTACTAGTAGCTACTACCATCACTGCGGCTAGCAAGTACCTTCAGTCAGAGTGGTATCTACCTCTATTCAGTTGGGTGATCCTGTGCTTGTCCCTTACCTGCCCAGTGAGGGTTGGGGAAGTGCCCAGACACTGTCCTTACACCTGGTCCAGTGAGGGTTGGGAAAGTACATTTTATTTCATGTTGTTCTATTTCTCAATAAAGATATTCATTTTAACTGTATCTGTACTTGTCAGTGTTGTTATTCCAAATGACAGCTTGTTCCTGATATCCTGTGTATGACCCTGGCTTGTCTGACCATCCATCCTGGTGCTGACCTGTGGCTCCATCTGACTCTTTTCTGTGCTCTCCCTAATTGTTTGGACATCCAGTCTGGTGTAGACCTGTGGCTCTGGCTGACTACCCGCTCCATGTATGACCCTGGCCTGTCTGATTATCCAATCTGGTGCTGACCTGGGGCTCTGTCCAACTATCCTTTGTGTTGCCTCCTGTTTAGTGGACATCCTAACTGATGCAGATCTGTGGCTCTGGCTGACTACCCGCTCCGTGTATGACCTTGGCCTGTCCGATTATCCAATCTGGTGCTGACCTAGGGCTCTGCCCAGCTACCCTGGGTGTTGCCTCTTGTTTAGGGGACATCTTAAATGGTGCAGACCTGTGGCTCTGGCAGACTCTAGCTTTACCGACTGCAGGCGTGAGTCAGTAGTCTCCCTTGTTGGCTTCCCTTTTGGGAGACGGCCTTTCTCTGACTAACTGCAGGCGTGAGTCAGTATTCTCCCTGGTTACTATCATTAGCGGAGAACACTTGGGCCTACGTTCGGTATTCTGGCGTATGAGACTACCATTGGCTTCGGCCTAGTATCTGCAGTCTGGGAACTTGGAGGCAGCCTCCTATTTCTGATAGAGTTCCTGCCTCTTGGGTTACCCTCTGCTTCTTCCTGAGACTAATATATAATTTATATATATTGCTATTCTATATTGATTCTAATAAAGGTGATTCAACTATACCGTCTGACTCTTGTCTTGCTTGCCAACTGTGACAGTACCGTAGTCTGAGCTTCTCTCCAGCCTCCTCCAATGACAGAGGATGTCTGTCTCTAAGCTGGAGCGATCTCATTGGGCAGAAATCGATCTCTGCCAATGACTCTCTCCAGCTTAGAGACAGAAAGCCTCCGCCATTGGAGGAGGCTGGATAGAAGCTCAGAGTACGGTACAGATCCGGTCAGCACTGTCTGTCGGAAGTAGGTACAGAGGTACATTTAATCTTTGAATTTCTCCAAATGGGTGGATTTTTTTTTTTTAAAGAATACACTTTCCATTATTTATTATTAATAAGGAAAAGATTTAGGCAAAGTTGTGAAGGAGTAAACATCCCCTTTAAGAGTAAAAATAAGTAATATATAGTTATTCTTAGATTACACAATCAGAATAACGAAAACAAACATATTTTGCTTAAAACTTTCAATAAATATAGATCTGAAACTTAACAATCACATTTTTGTCATTGACTTTATAGAAAACAAGGTGCACCCCCAAATGTATATTTGTGGCACACTAAAGTGCCATTGCCCTCTGGTTGAGAATGAATGCATCAGCTAAAAAGTCAAAGAATGAATCACACATGCACTATTTAAATGCTGTTTATGCCAAGGAGCAAGACAAAACAGGTTGAGTCATTCATACTTAAAAATGTAAAATGAGGGCACACATTGTAAAGTTACCTTCTCTCAGTAGTTTAAATGGCAGCACAGAAAAAGCGTGTTAAAGGGATAGTAACATCATGAGATTAAGTTATCAATTATTCATTATACTTTTATGCAATGCACGCTACCGTTTTAAATGTCCATATTGTTCTTGTAATTTTAGTTGAACGTTTTCCCCCACCCACCCCTTTTCCCTACGTCACTCATAGTCTCCTCCGATCTGAAAGCCGGTCCTGACGGATTGCAAAGAGGGGCAATATTGTGTCAGCATAAGGAAAACCCTGTTCCCCTTCCTTATCCAGACACAGATAATGTCCCTCGTTGCGATCTGTCTGGTGAAGCGACCGGATTTCAGATCTGACGGAACAAGATGGACGCAGTAAAAAGGGGGGAGGGGGAAACTTTCAACTAAAATTACAAGAAGACTACAGCGATATAGACATTTACAACGGTACCGTGCATCATAAAAAAAAGTATAATGAATAATCGAAAATAAAATTATCTCATAACATTACTATAGCTTTAAAGTTCACTACGTCCACCTCTTGGGAACAAAGCATTATCATAATAATGCAACGCCAAAGTATAAATATGATCCAGGCCTCTTAGCCCAACTCCAATAAAAGTTGAAGCTGCCATAGGCAGGTGAGTTTTACATCAGTGCAACTGACAGGAATCAGCGGCTGTCTTTCCATAGCTCATAGCATTCAATCTGGGGAGGATATGTTCAGGCGGGAACAGTGCTGTTTCCAGAGGCACAATTAGCAATGGTTAACTAGTAAAAGACTGATATTTTTTCATGTTATTTGCCCAAACCAACTGCACCATAGTAGACTAGTAAAAAAATGCACCCAAATTACATTGCTTTGCTTGTATACTAAGGAGTTTGTGCAATGCATTTTAGACCTAATAGAATTCAAGGTTTAAAAAGACCAATTTAAATTAATTTTAATTTCTCCCCTATGGTACAACTGATTTGCTAAAGAATGTCATCTCATCAGCTTCCCAGTTATGGCCTAGTTTGTAGCATAGATACATCCAAATACACAAACCAGTGAAAGAACGGTTTCCATTCACTTCATCAAATTCCATTAGCGAAGAGATGACTGAGACAAAACATCAAAGTATATTCTTTCTACATAAAAACAATGGAGAATGTATTATGAGTAAGTGCTGGGATGAGTGAAACACTTAGGGTGGTATGCGTACTTCTGCTAGTCCATATGGAATTGCTCCAAAATTTTTTAAATTGAAAGAATCACAGGCATTTCTGCATCACCTCAGTTTGGATTCAGGAAGACATTGCAACTCTCCCTTGTCTGATACTTATATATGAGAACATAAGTCAGGGTGTCCAAATCACTTCTCAAGGACTGCGTAAAGGCAGGGATTTAAGGATTTCCTTCTTAAAGAACTAATAATTTAAAATATTACCCCCCCACTTACCTTACTATGACCCATATTAATTCTATCTGAGCTTTTGCTTAAGATATTACATTTTCAATCAGTCCTGAATGTGTGGGATATATCACAGTTGCAAGCAGGACACTACTGGACCTCAAACTCTGCTCACCACATGGCAATCTTAACTCTTTAAGTACCAAAAGTGTGTGGAACACATTTCTTTGCAATGTGTTGTGCACCTTTCTGGCCCTTAAAGATTTAATGGAACACTAATGTCCAATGGTCCACAAAAAGCAATGGAAAAAAGGATGCTAGCGCAAACTAATTAAAAGTCAAAACTCAAGATCTGAGAGTATCTAAAACAGCCAAAGATGTACATAAATGTCAAATGGTGCAAAATAAAAAATGGTACAGGATTATAATAATAAATGTAGATAATAGAATATAAGATCTCCAGACAATAAAACCATGTATATAAATAACCAAAATAAATCAAAAAGTCACATGGATGAGGGTGTAATGAAAAAATAATGAGAATGATGAAATGATAATGATGAGTATATGAAGATGATGAAGGATGATGAGGATGATGGATGAGGATGATGAAGATGAATGGATCCCAAGTCTCTCTAGTAATAGTCAGATGCTGCTAAAATGTTTGGTGTCCTTGTACACCCAATGGAACAATCTGCAGTAAGTAAAAGCGCAAAACAAAACAAAAAAGTCCACAAAAAGCACCTGGTTACTGAGTTAGCCACATCTAAGGGCATTGTCAGTTATGGTAATCCACCTAATGGTGATATTCCATTTCTAACAGAAAAAAAAAAAAAAATTCTAAAACTATAGCAGAACTGTTCTCTTGCCTGTGTCTTCACCAAGGAACAAATCTTTCTGGAGCTGGTTTGCTAGCTGCAGCCAAGGAGGGAAGGTAGGCTCCACCCCCTACATACAATTCTAGAATTGTTCCTGCCTACAATTAAAGGAGCGGATAACCTACCCAAAGTTACTAGTAATCTGTATGGACTAAGAGAAAAGGATTTAACAGGTAAGACTATAATCCTATTTTCATGTTGTATTGTAGATTTAAAAAAAACAAATAATGTGGAGCAAATCCTACCTCTCAAATTTCACATCTAAAGTTACCCCCTCCCTCCCCTTCTCCTGACATCAGTGCTCTATCAGGAGATCCCGGTCCTGAGACCAGCCGGCGGCTCTTCAGCAAAGCCGAAATAGAGATATTTGAAAAGAATTACTTCACTGGAACGGTCTACAAAGTGTGCCTGGTTTGCAAGCACACTTTGTAGACCGTTCCAGTGAAGTATTTCTTTTTAAATATCTCTATTTTGGCTCTGCTGAAGAGCTGCCTCGTGTCGGCCGACACGGATCTTTAAATGCAAATATCTCTCAAACCATAAAGGTCTGAGAGATGGGATTTGCTCCATATAATTTACTTTTTTTTATCTACAATACTACTTAAAACTATTATTGGACATTTGTGTTCCTTTAAGAAGACTCATACATTTTGCCATATTCAGTTTCAAAAATTTGCCAGAAATGTTCATGTAAGCCTACATGTACAAGCCATCCAGGACTGGCTGAAGATGGTATCCCTTGAACAAAAGTACAATGGCAAAATTGATAGGGGTCATCAAGATTTTCTGCCCACAGAAAGGAAGGTCCTGATAGGGCCTGAAATGTCCTGAAGATAACGGGACATGAGCAATACCTCAGAGGGGGAAAGGGAGAGAGAGTAAGAGAAAGAGAGATACCAGTGGGAAGAAGGTTGAGAGAAAGAGAGAGAGACAAAAAAGAGAGAGGGGCCACTGGGAGAGAGAGGTGCCACAAGGAGGGATAGAGAGAGAGAAAGAGAAAGAGTGAGAGAGGTGCCACAGGGAGGAAGGGAAAGAGATACCGCTCGGAGGGAGGGAATAAGGTATTGCTAGATGGGAGGGAAGGAATTAAATGCTGTGAGGGAGAGAGAGAGAGAGAGAGAGGTAACGGTGGGAAAGGAGGTAAGGAAAGAGAGGTACTGCTGGGAGGGGAGGGAGAGGAACCACTGAGTGGATGGGAGGAAGACAGAGAGGTAACGCTGGGAAGGTAGGAGGGTGTGAGAGAATTACTGCTGGGAGAGAGAGAGAGAGAGAGAGAGAGAGAGGTACTGCTGGGATAGCGGAAGAGAAAGAGAGTGGTGCCACTTGGAGGTTGGGAGAAAAGTACCACTGGGAGGGAATAAGAGAGAGGTGTATTGCTTGGAGGGTGGGTGGGAGAGAGAGAGAGAGAGAGAAGTACAGCTGGGAGGGAGGGTGGGTGGAAGAGAGAGAGAGAGAGGTACGGCTGGGAGGGAGGGTAGAAGAGAGAGAGGTACGTCTGGGAGGGAGGGTGGAAGAGAGAGAGGTATGGCTGGGAGGGAGGGAGGGAGGGAGAGAGAGAGAGAGAGAGAGAGGTACAGCTGGGAGGGAGGGTGGGTGGAAGAGAGAGAGAGGTACGGCTGGGAGGGAGGGTAGAAGAGAGAGAAGTACGTCTGAGAGGGAGGGTGGAAGAGAGAGAGGTATGGCTGGGAGGGAGGGAGGGAGAGAGAGAGAGAGAGAGAGAGAGAGAGGTACAGCTGGGAGGATGGGTGGGAGAGAGAGCGGTAAAGCTGGGAGGGTGGATGAGAGAGAGAGAGAGAGAGGTACAGCTGGGAGGGTAGGTGAGAGAGAGAGGTACAGCTGGGAGGGTGCGTGGGAGAGAGAGGTACAGCTGAGAGGGTGGGGGGGAGGTACAGCTGGGAGGGTGGGGGGGAGAGATACAGCTGAGAGGGTAAGGGGGGAGAGAGAGGTACAGCTGAGAGGGTGGGAGGGAAAAAGGTACTGCTGGGAGGGTGGGAGGGAAAAAGAGAGGTACCACTGAAAGTGGTACCACACTTGAGACAGAGGGGTATTGCTGGGAGGGACAGAATGAGGTACTGCTGGGAGGGTGGGAGAGGAGAGTGAGGTACTGCTGGGAGGGTGGGAGAGGACAGTGAGGTACTGCTGGGAGGGAGAGAGTGAGGTAGTGCTGGGAGGGTATGAGGGAGAGAGAGAGGTACTGCTGGGAGATAGAGAGGTACCGCTGAGAGGGAGCGAGATCCCGCTGAGAGGGAGAGACGTACCTCTGAGAGGGAGAGACGTACCTCTGAGAGGGAGAGACGTACCGCTGAGAGGGAGAGACGTACCGCTGAGAGGGAGAGACGTACCGCTGAGAGGGAGAGACGTACCGCTGAGAGGGAGAGACGTACCGCTGAGAGGCTGAGGGGTAGAGAGAACCTGCTGATAGGGAGAGAGATCCCGCTGAGAGGGAGAGAGATCCCGCTGAGAGGAAGAGAGAACCCGCTGAGAGGAAGAGAGAACCGCTGAGAGGAAGAGAGAACCCGCTGAGAGGGAGAGAGATCCTGCTAAGAGGGAGAGAGATCCTGCTAAGAGGGAGAGAGAACCCACTGAGAGGGAGAGAGAACCCGCAGAGAGGGAGAGAGGTACCGCTGAGAGGGAGAGATAACCCACTGAGAGGGAGAGAGGTACCGCTGAGAGGGTGGGAGGGAATGAGAAAGGTACTGCTGGGAGGATGGGAGGGAAATAGAGAGAGGTACTGGTGAGAGGGAGAGAAAGTTATCGCAGGGAGGGTAGGAGGGAGAAAAAGAGAGAGGTATTTCTGGCAGGGTGGAAGGAAGAGAGAGAGGTACCACTGGGAGGGTGGAAGAGAGAGAGGTACCACGGGAAGGGAGAGGGGTACCGCTGGGAGGGAGAGAGAAAGGTTTTGCCCTCCTGCCCAGTTCTTTCAAAAAAACACCTCCGCTCATTCACTGCCTGCCACAGATCTCCACCCCCGCTCCCCCGCAAACCAGAAATAGTTATAATCCCACTTAAATTTTAAGTGTTTGTGTTCCTTTAAGCCCTCGTTGCTAGAGAGGTCCACAGTGTATTGTTTCACAATGAGTTGGGGACCTCTATATCCTGCAAGGAGTTAAATGAAATATTTCATAAAAAAGTAAAGACAGAGGACCACCTCATGCTTTAGATATCTATTGAGAAATTTGAAATGCATTAGAAAGGTATTACACTTATAGGAAAAAAATTACTCTTAGGGCCATATGTTCAGAAGGCAAGTCAAGGAGTTCTGGGGCAAATCACTTGCATTATAGTAGAGAACACATAAAGGTCCTAAAATTCTCATTGATTAAAATTGGGATTGTACCCCCTTGAATGCTAAAGAGGGTCTGCAATGTATTGTTTCCCATTTAAATCAATGGGAATTTTTATTTCTCCCATACAGTACAAATAGTTTGACCCAGAACTTCTCCACTTTTCTTTTGAACAAAAGTCTCTAAATTTATTTAACCAAACCATCTATCTAGGTAGGTTCACTATTTTAGATTTCACTAACACACAACAAACACTAGATGTTATCAGACCAGATGAGATTAGCCATTGAGTGTGAGCACCACCAACAATTCCAAGGTGACTCGCGAAAGTCCTCAATGTAGCAATATGTCCCTGTTCTGACTGCAGCAGAGTTAAAACACAAAAAAGTAAATAAATATAGTTGACTGCTGTATAAGCAAGTCATCCCACTAAACAAATTAAAAAATGCTACTTATTTCAAAGAAAAAGTTTCTCTTTAAAAATATGTATAATCTAAAAATGTTTAGGCATTCATGTTCCCCTAATCCATTGGTTTGCTAGTTAGGTCTACAACTGATTCTATAGATATATTGAGATACTCTTTGCAAACCAAAAATGCAGGCATGAGTCTCAAGAAAACAAACCATTTGGAAAGTATCAATAAAGCACAATATAGAAAAATGAATTGAGCCATGGGTTCTATAGATGTCAGATTTTAATGGATGTGATCTGGGAAACCATCCCAACTCCATTTAATGTTAAGGAACTGCCTCGCCCCATTTTTGGAATTCTTTTGAAGTGCTGAGTACACCGTTTTACCTTAATGTTTTATTAGTGTAATACTGCACTGATAAACTATAGAAGCATATCATTAAATAAAGAATCCTTCCAAGCAATCACGGACACTGCATTTGCCAAAGCAACTAAATAGAATGTCCTCGTGCAATAAAAAAAATAAAAAGCAGGGCAGACATTTTGGCAATGGTCCTTGTGTACCTTTCTATCAGCTCATTAAAAACAGTTCTGTCAGATCCCAAGTACCCACAGTATCAATCATTTTGTCCTTTGTAGATATAATGTTTTCATTCAGATCTGACATTGCAATTAACATTATAAAAGCACTGAACATATAAACGTTCATGGTCAAGGAGACATGACGTTGATCGTTTAAAAATTTAAAGCACAACCTGTCATGTCTCAAAAACATACTGAAACCCTAATGTATTTGCAGTCTGGATCCCATTAATTCTTTTGAACCTTGCAAAATATGGCTTCAGACTTTTAAAGGATGGATAGTTCGGTTATTTTAGGATTGGATGAAATGAATAAACAAGAATTTCAACGTGAATGCGCATACACGCACAAAAAAAAGGATAAATTCTGGAGCAAACGTGTTGTACCATAGAGCACAAATAAATATACTCAAAACGCCCACTGATTTAAATGGGAGTTTTAATCCCTTGTATACTTCGGAGTGGGCTGGAGAGCTCTCAGGCATTCAAGGGATTAAAAGATCTGTTTAAAAAGCAAAAAAGCACAATAAATGCTATTTTAAATGGAATGCACTTTTTTCATGCTAATAGAGAGGTTGATGTTCTTAAAAAAAGTGGTAGAAGTCTGATACAAAAGAAGTGTACTATAGGGAATACAATTTCCCAAACTTCCCACTACTTTAAAGGGGAACTACAACCCCACATGAAGTTAAACCCCAAGAATTACCCATCTGGCAACTAGCTGAACAACAGTAGTAGTCGCCAGAATAATTATTGCCTTATAAAGAAATACTACTGCTCCGGAGACTGACGGCCAGGCAACAGCATTTTAAAAGTATCTGCGCACTTGCACCGTCAGTACCTTCCGGTACCTTAAGGTACCAAACGCCACTTCCTAGAGCAGACTGGAACTGACAGAGCAGGCACACAGACATCACTATGTAAAGATGTCGGTGCTGTTTCCTGACTGTCAGTCTCCGGAGTAGTAGAATTTACCAATAAGGAGGTGATTATTCTGGCGACTAGTACTATTGTTCAGCTAGTCGCCAGATGGGTAATTTTTGGGGTTTAACTTTATGTGGGGTGGTAGTTCAACTTTAAAATGAGCTACCTTGAATGCTGCAGGCCTCCAATTCATTGCTTCGCCCGAGGGGTGAACAATTCTTTGCATACCTCTATGACACACAAAGATTTACTACCAGCAGTGTGGGCAATGAAAGTATTGCATTGCAATGTACTGTGGACAGCTCGGGTGTTTAACCCTTTGAATGCCAGAGGAGTACTCAACGCATTGCTTTGCAATGCTTTGTATACCCCTCTGGCATTCAAAGGATAAAAGGTTTAAGTAAGCTCATGCTCTCTGCCTTATTCAGTCTGAAACAAAATTATAGTAACTGTCATGTCCTCCTTCATGGACATGACATCCAGGACTGGTGAAGATGTTATCTCTTGGGCAAGGGCAAAGGGGTAATATTCATAGGGACCATCAGGATCGGATTTCACATCAGGCAGAGTAGACAACTGCCTAGAGCTCCACATTTTATGGGGGGGGGGTGCCTCAACGGTGCTGGCCACACCCACATTCTGAATTGTAGGTGTTTTTCAGGGAAAATACAATATCCCTGCTCCAATTTTATTCCCCTTTACAGGCTATTATATAACCCCATGGGGTTAAAGCTTTTTTTGCACTAGTTTGTTATATGCCAAATGTATTTTCTGTGCCAGAAAATAGTGGTTGGGACTGAGGGCGGGGCCATGTGAGGAACAGTGGCGCCTTGCCTAGGGACACTTGGGATGTAAATCCGGTCCTAGGGACCATTAAGGGTGAAATGTGCAAAAAGCTGTCATAATGAAAAAAATGGCGGATCATGAGTTGGTGGTAAAAGAAGGACCATATTTTCAGAAGTAAAATAAGTCATGTTTGAAAATGTATCTGAAGAATTAAAAATGATGCTAACAAGATTTTGATGAAGATTGCCTTTAAAATTTCTGATATTAAAAATGTCTGATTCTGTCTTTGAAACGAAAATTTTCAAGGAAAAAAAAACTTTTAGTCTTTGAAACGACAAATTGCTTCTCACTCCTTCTAACAGTACTTTAATATGGCTTCTCCAACTTTAGACCTTTTTTATTTTGTCGGGAAAAATGACGTTAATACGAATATTTTTTTCTGAAAATACCTTACAATATGACCGTAGATTAAACCACGCCCACTTCAAGATGGCTTTTTCCTCTGATGGAGATGGCGGAATTGGATGCAAAATATGACGGAAACGTCTGAGAATTGACAGACCATGGTGTAAGAACTTTTTTTAATCTGATTACAGACAATTTCAGTTATCACCACCCTCTGAACATCTCACCCTGAGGGCGGGATGTTCAAAAAAATGGTGGTGGTAACTGAAATTGTCTGTAATCAGAACAAAAAATTATTTTGCCATGGTCTGTCACTTCAGACACGTTACCGTCATTTTTTGCATCCGATTCCACCATCTCCGTCAAAGGGAAAAAGCCATCTTGAAGTGGGCGTGGTTTAATCTACAGTCATATTTTAAGGTATTTTCATAAAAAAATACAAGTACTGCTGAGTGAGAAGCCATACTATAGCGTTAGCTGGTAAAAAAAAGTCTTCGTATGAAAATTTGCCATTTTAAAGACAAAAATGTCTTTGTTTCTTGAAAATGTTAATTTCAAAAACAAAATCATAGACATTTTTAACATCAGAATTTTTAAGGGCAATGTTCATCAAGCTCTTCTTACTGTCATTTTTAAATCTTTATGACATATTTTCAAATGTGGCGGATTTACTTCTGAAAATATTCTTTTGTTTTTTTGGGGGTTTTTTTCAAAAAGCTTTATTAATATAGAAAGCCTACATACAGTATTTTTTTAAGTCTCCACATAGTCCTATATCCATAGCGTTCAGTAATTGTATCACAGTTTAATTTGGTGAGTACTGTTAAGAGTCCAAAACATAATAAGCATGAGTCAAAATGTGAGCAGTACAAGAATGCTAATACAATAACAAGAGAAGAGAAAGTAATAAGCTCGGTATTGAAGATAAGCCAGTGGACGTAATTAAAAAATGAACATCATTATAGAGTGGAGATCACTATTTGCATAGCTTGTGACTGAACACCTATGAGATTTATAACCAAAACATGACAAATCAAAGGAAACATATATGTGGTACATAACATGTCTCCACCAAAATATTTATGGCATCATGAAGATTCAAGAATAGCTAAGATAGAGAAGAGAAAAGGATATGGTGCTTAGATTGGTTAGCATATTACAGAACGATTAGAAGTGGAGAAAAAACGACATTTACCCATACAGAGCGTACTAGCATATTCCCTCACAAACAGGCCCACAATTTTAGCATGAGGTAAGAAGGGAGAGACCATACAGACAAGTTAAATGTCACAGCTCATGGAAGGAAAAGCAGAGAAAATTGTTGGTGAACAACAGGCAAGAGGGGAAGGAAGAAAAGAAACACCAAGAGCAAAGGCAAGAAATAAACAAACAAACAGGAAAGCCACAATAAGACAACAGAAGAGAGAAAGAAGAAAAGAGAAGGAGGGAATCTAAAAAGAACAGTACATGAACAGGGTGTGAAGGCAATATACCCACCACCCTGCCTTACAACCATGAGTAGACCTCGAAGAGGTCATGGGGAAAAGGGAAGAGAATGCCAGAGGTGCGGCCTTGAGCAAGTTCAAGGCCGAGATACTAGTCACAGTCTATGAATACAAAAAGCTGCTGTTAAACAGTAACATACGTTAACCCCTTAAGGACCCATGACGGTCCAGGATCATCATGGCTTGTTTTCCATTAAGGATCCATGACGGTCCTGGACCGTCATGGAGTTCCAGGCTCCCCATGCGGCTGCACACCATTCGGGGAGCCCGGAATCGGATTCACAAAAAAAAAAAAAAAAAAAAGGTCCGTGGTCCTTAAGTGAAGGCCATGTGCGTGTGCCCCCGGTCCTTAAGGGGTTAAGGATATTCCCGGTAAATGTAATAAGAACAGAGGTTAGTTAAAGAAAGGACTTAAGAGCAAAAACTGAATCCCTCATCAAGTGAGTATAACAATTGGTATAATATGTAAGTGATAATACAGAGTCAGATATCCCATATTGAGACACTGCACTTCAAACCAGTAAGCCCCCCTCTCCTATCTGTGAAGCATCCCATATATGAAGAGAGGTATCCCCTTTAAGACGTAGTACCTCTGCTACCTCTGGCGATCCCCCCGGGCCCTAGGCTGACCACCCACAGTATCCTATCTATCAAAGCCCACGAGAAGGAGACTTAGTCCTCAAACTTTAAACATGTCCAATAGGGATTTCAGAAACAACATCCATAACACAGAGAGGGAGTACAAAACATCTCCGGGCAGTGTCCATAGGTCTTGACAGGTAAACTGAAACCAAACAACAAAGTCAAACATACTGGAACCTTGTTAGGCAGTGAAGAGAAACCCCAGGAGGTCCCAATCCCAAGGAGAGGCGGTGATCCCAGGGTCCCATGGAAAAATATCCCTGTCAGTTGTAATGTCACTCAAATTAGAGATCTGGGAAGCCTGCGCCCTCGGCAGCTCCCCAACATCACGAAACCACAATCTTGCTACAATTTTCAATTGTTTTCCGGAAGCATTTGCAGGCAAATTAGGCAGAAGGGGAGAACACCTCCACTCCCGATCGCCAAGATCTGGGGGTTGCCCCATTTGGCGGAACATTATGGGTTGACCTAACAGCCCCACAGCGATGCTGAAACCAGCTAGTTCCTCGCGAACTGAATCTCTGATTTCCTGCACCAAGGCCTTGAGCATGATTTTAGTCAGCAGTTGTAGGATATCTTCTTTCGTGAGGTATTGGGGGGGGAGCAGGAGATGAAGAATGAGAAGGTAAATCCAGCTCGATCCCATCAGAGCAATGTGCAAGGACCAGTAAAGGCTTAGGGTCAATTCTTCCCCGCTGAGCCAAAATACTGTTCGACATAACCTCCGGCAATGGCATCTAATCAAATTGGCGCAAAAAGAGAACCTCAGGAATGTTAGCTTCCTTCACGCCAAAGACAGAATCTTCCTGCTTAAAATCCATCCAAAAAGTATCCAAGCATCTTCCCCTCGAGGCAAATAACAAAAAATAAGGAAAGAAAGGCAGCTTTTCTATATAAATGGATTCTCAGCCTGAGAGCAGTAGAAAAACACGTCCATCTCCTCCGTCGAATCTCCTCACCCTATTGTCGTTTTTTTTTTACCACTAACCCATGATCCGACAATTTTATCATTATGATGACTTTTTGAACATCTCACCCAGTTTAAGGGTTTCATGCTATAGTGAAGCAAGTTGAAAGCTGTTATTAGGAGGTGTTACATTAGGATTTTCAGGCCATAGTAAAGCAAATGGGGGTCTATTAACAGGAGGTGTTACTTCCCCTCTAACTAAAATGCAGCTGTTGCTAAACTAATAACTTAAGTGCATTATCCATTTGCCCTGTAATTTTCAGGTCCAAATTTGTTAAACAGAACCCCACAACTCAATTTCTCCAATTAAGTACATTATAAAAAATGCCTTTTGGATATTAGTTGGCGCTGTTGGTAACATTTAGTAACTTTTGTCTGGCAGGTCCCCCACAATGGGAATAAACTTGTTTTTACTTATCAGGAACTAATTATAATATGACTGTTCAATTAAAGGGGATGTATCACCCCTATACATGCTAGCGTGAATAGTTAACATTATATAGCGAATATGTATAAAAGTGTATAATTTCTTTTTTTAAAGCTCTAGTTGGTCGAAAATGAAGTAATAAAAGCTGCCCTGCACCTACTTCCACAATGACTGCGGTTACCTACTCTGTCTCGGCTCCCCTTCCCTTATCCAGATTTCTCCAATGATGGAGGCTTTCTGCCTGTAAGCTGGAGCTCTCTCATTGGCTAGATATTGATCTCTGCCAATGAAACCGCTCCATCTTACAGGCAGAAAGTCTCCGTCATCGGAGGAGGCTGGATAGAGGGAGGGGAGCAGAGGCAGAGTGACGGACTGTGGTTACAAAGCAGGTAACAGCAGTCTATCCAGAAGCAGGTGCAGGGCAGCATTTATTCCTTCAATTGCTACCAAGTAGAGTTTTAAAAAACATAAATTAATAAACTTTTACACATATTCACTATAAAATGTAACACCCCTAACTTGTATAGGGGTGATACATCCCCTTTAAATTCAAAGGCAATGTCTATCTGCCCCTATAATGTCATTGGTTTGCCCTAGAATTCCTCCTCTTCTCCTTTGCCAGTTGCAGGACATAGCATACAAATACCCCCCACCCCCGTTTGATTTAAATGGGGCTCCTAACCCCATGAATGCTTGAGGTCTTGCGTTGGAGAGTGTTCAAGTATTCAAAGGGTTAAAATTCCCATAGGTAATCCTGAAAATGTTATTTGCCCCTTACTGTGTAGTTGGTTTGACCCAGAAATGCTTTATTTTGCCTGGAGACATAAGGCCCTATATTTTAATCTATCATTTGCCTGATAAACAGCACCCCAATCAATGCACTGTCCCGTGGTCCACAAAGGGTTAAATGATTTGCTGGGAAGTGACTGTATATCTTTATGAAGTACAGTCTTGCAAAGATAAAGAAAACATTTTGTTACAGGACATGGACATCGTATTCTTTCCTTCCACTGCAGTTTTCAACTGTTGTCATAGCAACATGCACTTATTTTTTCTAATGGTTTTTAAGAGAGTTGTTGAGTCCTTTGGATAATTTTAACCTGATTATAAGAAGGTACAGATTATCAATAACAAACTTAGGGGTGTGTCTGTGGAATGACACATGGACCTATAAAACCCATCTGTACAGTAGCAACGTGACTACAAGTCACTAACTGGTGGATGGTCAGTGGAACAACTTGACCATCAATAAGAGATAAGCAACATGGAAAACTATGCTTTTCAGTATTTTAATAACTGAATTGGAGCAGCACCTTGTCATTGTGGCTATGCCCTCTTCACATGACGAAAGAGGCCAGCAAAATATGAATATGAACCATACTTTGTACCTCTGGGGAACTGCCCATTCAGAGTGAAATGATAAAGGTCACGTGTAAGGTGACCTGATCTCCACAGTAATGAAGAATGATGTCTGACAGCTGTCTGCTCTCTGTACATACTAATACTAAGCATCTGAAGACCAAAGAGTTGTGCCACACATTTGGTTGCAAAGATTGGTGCACAGGGTGAATATAAATCCTGAATTTCTTTTAACTGAAAAGAGAATTTTAGTCTTACCTGTTAAATCCTTTTCTCTTATCCATACAGGTTACTGGTAACTTTGGGTAGGCAATCCACCCCTTTAAGTAGGCAGGAACAATTCTAGAAGTGAATGCAGGGGGTGGAGCCTACCTTCCCTCCTTGCTGCAGCTAGCCAACCAGATCCAGAAAGATTTGAGACACTAACTATTGACATAGATAATGGAAGGGAAAGAAGACTCCTGTGAGCATGACCCCGAAGGACCCCCACAATCTGCCACAGGAGAGCCAAGCATGGTCCCTTGACAGGGTGGGAGACCAGTAACCTGTATGGACTAAGAGAAAAGTATTTAACAGGTTAGACTAAAATCCTCTTTTCTCTGTCGTCCAATACAGGTTACTGGTAACTTTGGAATGTCCAACTATTAAGTTTCCCAGAGGCGGGAAGAAGGCAAGGACTAGGTGCAAAGCCACCAAAGTCACCAGAACATATATGAACCATCAGATCAGAGACAGCCCAACAACAACTGAAGTGTCAACGGACACAAAACAGGGGTAATGGCACCCCAAAACTGTTACACAGCACACTGAACTAGAGCCAACAGGGCTCAAAAGTGAAGGAAGCACCAAGAACCGAAGAAGATCCTAGACAGGCAAGACTGCCTTCAGGATCTTCCTCCCAAAGCTGGCATCAGCCAATGCCAGCACATCAATACGATAGTGCTTTGAAAAGGTGTGCACCGACGACCAAAGGGCAACCTTACACAACTGATCAGTGGAGGCCAGATTCTTGAAGGCTCAAGAAGCCCCAATAGATCTGGCAGAATGAGCCGTAACCCAAAAGGGAACGGGCTCCTTCCTTAGCTCATAAGCCTTACGAATAATGGACTTGATCGAAGATGCAATAGTCACTTTGGATGCATGTCTTCCTGCCCTGGGTCCCTCAGGAATGACGAACAGCGTGTCATATTGTCTAATGGACTCGGTGCAATGTACATAAATCTTAAGAAAACGCACCACAGCTAACAAGTGGAGATCCCTCTCCTTGTCAGAGGTAGGGTCAGGTAGCGTAGGGTCAGGTCAGAAATAAGGCACCACAATCTCCTGATTAATGTGGAACTCAGAGACCACCTTCGGGAGAAACTCCTGAGAAATGCGAAGTACTGCCTTGTCTTTGTGAAACAAAGACAAAAAGGGTGGTTTACCAGAGCATGTAACTCAGCGACACGGCGAACAGACACGATCGCCAGGAGAAAGGCCATTTTCCACGTCAGCAGGCGTAGAGGAATAGTAGTAGAGGACTCAAAGGGAGGGCGCTGAAGGACACCCAAGACAAAATTAAGGTCCCACTGAGGAGAGGGAGTCTTGAAACAGGATGAGTATGAGCAACACCCTGGAAGAAAACCTTGACATCAAGAAGAATAGCAATGCAACTCTGGAAGAAAACAGAGCAAGCAGAAGTCTGAACCTTAAGGGAACTCAAGCTGAGGCCCTTATCCACACCGTCCTGCAAGAAGGCCAGGACCGTAGGCAGATCAAAATCCTGAGTAAGATCCCTATCAGCACACCAACATAGGAAAGTCAACCAAACACTATGGTAGGCCTTGGAAGAATCCGGTTTGCTGGTACTAAGCAGAGTAACCACTACACTAGAAGAAAAATCCTTCTTCTTCAGTACTGAGGATTGAATTTTCAAGCCGTCAAAACCAGACGAACATCCTCATTCCACAGGTAACTCTGTAGAAGAAGATCTGGACGGCAAGGGAGCCAGAAAGGCTCCGCCACTGACAGATCCAGAAGCTTTGGAAACCAAGCCTACCAAGTCAGAATGACTGGACAGTGCTCCAATCTCAATTTCTTTAACACCCTGTGCAACATGGGAAGGGGAGGAAAGATGTAAGCCAGAGGAAATATCCAAGGAATGGACATGGCATCCACCGCTAGAGCCAGAGGATCCCTCCAGCGAAAGTAGAACCTTGGGACCTTCTGGTTGTATCTTGTCACCATCAGGCCGATGCAAGGAAGACCCCACTTTTGAACAATGAGGGAGAAAACCTCTGGGTGAGTTCCCACTCTCCGCTGTCCACCGTGTGTCGACTGAGGAAGTCTGCCATGACATTGTCTACGCCAGGAATGTGTACTGCGGATATGGCAGGAATGTGTTCTTCTGCCCAGGACAAAATAGCCTTGACCTCTAACCAAGCAACGAGACTTCTTGTTCCGCCCTGCTTGCTGATGTAGGCCACTGCCGTGGCATTTTCGGACTGTATCCGGACTGGGCATTCTTTCAGCTGGGGAGTCCAATGACAAAGGACATGGAAAATCACCCAAAGCTCCAACACATTGATGGGAAGGAGAGATTGTTCCAAAGACCACCGACCTTGTGCACTCAGGCGACCCAGGACCACTCACCATCCGGAGAGGCTGGCATTCGTCGTCACTGTGATCCAGAAGGAAACTAGGAATGACTCAGCAGATTGGAGAGGTCGAGCCACCAGGTCAAACTCAGTTCCACATGAAGAGGAAGTGGCACCGACTTCTTCAGAAGGTCCGGCTGACCCCTGCACACCTGGATCACGAATCTCTGGAGTTCCCTGGTGTGAGCCATGGCAAATGGGACTGCTTCTATGGTGGAGATAAATTTCACCACTAGAGAGGACAGTTTTTTGGCTGGAACTCCGTCATCGGAAGAGGCTGGATAGAGGGAGGGGAGCAGAGGCATTGTGATGACTGCGGTTACAGGGCAGGTAACCGCAGTCTATGAGACTGCTCCAGCTTACAGAAAGCATCAGTCATTGGAGGAGGCTGGATAGAGGAAGGGAAGCAGAGGCCAGAGCAGGTAACTGCAGTCTATGCGGAAGTAGGTACAGGGCAGGGTTTATAACTTGAGCTTAGACAAAATAACCATTTAAAAAAAAATAAAGACACTTTTAATCATATTCATTATATAACCTAACTATTTAGCCTAACATATATATGTGATACAGCCACTTTAATAAACATACCTGATTTTTTTGTCACGCTCTTTCAAGAGATTGCTGTGTCTCGGCATTTGCGTGCCCTCTGGCACTCATAGGGTTAATATTTTCAGTGCCCGAGGGGTGACTGAAGCATTGCTTTGCTATGTGTTGAACACCACTCTGGTACTGAGAGAGTTTATTATGTTTGTGCCCCATCTCCTTACAGTTACATTGAAGACTTCTATTCTTGAAATTGAAGTAAAAGTGATATATCACAGTGACATAAGGTCGGAGGGAATGAAGCCGATTTATGACCCCTGCTCTGGTCCAACTAGATGAGACTGAGTTCAGCTCCAATCTGACTCCAGAGCAAAACTAAACAACAAAAATTTAAAAAAAATCCTTCCCAGCTCTGTTCCAGATCCTAATGACAACCGTAGCTTGCAGCAAAGAAACAGTTGTATAATATGTCATATTTCTGACTGCTAATTATAAACAGCCAAACCTGACTCTCATTAAGCGAGTCTAATTACCCATGAGATTGATAACAGAAATCAGTGCTTGGGCTACGGTTCTCAACAAGTATTCTTCAAATAAATTAGGGCTGCATGCACAACTCAAAAGCAGAGCAATTCTGTATCAAAACAACAGCAACATGGGAAACAAACAAACATCCTCAAAGTCACATTAATTTAAATGGGGTTAATAAACCACCGAATGCTAAAGAGGTCACCAAAGCATTGATTTTAATGCTAAACCTTGGTGTTTGTCTATAGACAGCAACAAAAGTGAGTGTTTCATCTGACTGGTAATGGGGTTACTATACCTCCCATCATCCTCAGCAAGCCAGCAGCTGGTTGGGGATACTGGCGTTGTAGCCCCCAACAGCTTGATTGCCCCTGTACTAGTTCTACTGTGCGAACAGACCTGGGCTGGAGCTGCTGATCACATTGGAAGCCTACTTGGTGGTACAATAACTACAATACCACTTTCAGGTTGCAAAGTCCCAATATGCATCACTGAGGACATCAGAGTTCTGGGAGACTCCCCCAATGTGTCTTGAGACATTTATGTATCATAACATTAAACTTAACCCATTGAGGACCAGAAGGCTGCTCTGCACCACCCACTGGTTCTCAAGGGGTTAATGTGTCACAATGTTCCAAATACATTGAGCTAGCTTGTGTTTCCTGCTCTCCCACACCGAAGAAATGTTAATTTTGCAGTTACATGTGTCCTCATTTAGAAATCAATGTGTACAACATAAAAAATGCTAGGAATCACCACTCTTAAGGATACCAGAACAGCAAGTACAACACACACAAACATACTTACCTTGATCTGGGCAGAAATGCCTAGTGGCCCTGATGACTCAGTTCTTCATGGATTGATTCCCCAATATGAATCTATGATTAGCAGTGGATATTATGTCCACATAATTCTTTGTTGCATCTACATGTTTACCTTCAGGTGTAGCCCTAGATTTGACTACCACAATCATTTGCACAGAACACACCTACAGGCCCAATATGCTTTACATTATACTTCTAAGAGATGCATTAAAGGGATAGTAATGTTTCATAATAAAAGCAGCTCTAATTAAGTATTTGGTCTTTGAAGAGTGTTATTTCAATTCTGTCAGAGTTGTAGTTCCAGAGTAATTCATTGTCAAAGTATCCCCCTCCCGCCCCTTTTACTGATGTAACACTGCTCAGCCACATCAGAAGGGAGGTGCCCAGGTAGACTGCAAAGGGACAATCTTCAATTAAAATAAGGGAAAAACCTGAAAAGCTTGTCAAGGGGGGCAGGGCTTTCATTGTTTTCATAGGAATAAGAGTGTCCCTTGCTGTTATCTGTCTGGTCTATGGACTGCATTCCACATCTGAGAAGAGATGGCTTACACTAGGTAAAAGGGGCGGAAGGGAAACTTTGCTTGTGAATATCTCATAAACCATAAAGGTTTGAGAGATAAGACTTATATCGTTCTTCATGTTTTTTTAATGCCTACAAAATAAAGTTAAAACGAAGTATTACTATCCCTTTAAAGTCACACAAAGGGTATAAACAATGTGACCCACATGATAAACAGAAAACAATGCCAACATTTGAATGACAGATTTTCCTTAAAGTAGCCCTTAAACATTTAAAGGATACCTACATTTTCTTTTTTACTAATCCCTCTCAATAAAGCACATACCTTTTCTGTATTGTGCATATTTAATGATATGGCTTCTCTTTATCTGATGACAGTTTCCCATTCAGGTGCTAATTAGGATTAGTAACGCTTCATTTTTTCCATACATTTGCAAACATTAAAGGGTATTACTGATGTTAATTGCACTCTTTAATACACCGTAATCTACAAGATATGATTGATAAAATATCCCTCCCTCACCTTTCCTGACGTCAGTCCCTTCTCCCGTGTCCTACTTTATTGAGCACTAGAGCTCAGATACCATAGCAATCTGGCTCAAAGCTGGAGACATTTGTCTCCATGTGAGCTTCTTCAATGTGTCCAGAGCATTGTTAGTGCTCAGGACACAATGATTCATCTCACACAAAGACAAAGGTTCCCATTTGAGTGAGCTCAGAGTCAAGTTGCCATGGCAACCTAGCAGCATCACTTGATTGAGTAGGTCATCCCATTCACTGGAGAATGGGCTGACATCAGTTAAAGGGAAAGGGGAGGATAATCAATTATTTCTTTTAAACTACAGTGCGTTAAAGGGTGTGACATGAGTCCTACTCTTTAATTCTTTAGAATGTCTTAAATAAATAAAAAAAATAATTTTGCTAAAACGCTATTCCTAACAATTTATAACGGTTTTGGAAGAAGCACTATTGTTTTCACAGTCTCATAAGACATCAGGCATTAGGACTTGATCCTCCCTTGAGATGTCTAAACATGGATGGCAAGCTGTTGCCAAAATATATAATCAGAAGGCCACATTTGTATAATTATGATTTACTTTTTTGTATATCTTTACAACTGAGTGAAAAGCCATCTACTATTTTCTGATGAAACAAGAGAATATACAATTGTTTCTGTCACTCATAGTCATAAAACCCAGAGGTTTCTATGGCAGCAGCTAATACAAGCTAAAATTAAAAATAGGTAGAAGATGGCAATTAATTTGGAAAACCACCACAGCATGAATTATTAGAGTACATGATCACCTTCTGCATTAATGCTGATATTACTTGATTTAAATGCATAGATAGATTGGCAGATGGAAATATAATTTGTATACAGTACACACTACAAAGCTGCCAAATGATTTCAAATGAGACTGACAGATTTAATCAGAATGCAGTACTGTTCGGCTAGGAAATAGCACAGAGTGGGATAAGAGGGAATATGAATGATTGCAACTTTGCCAAATAGGTGAGGAAGGAAAAGGGTTTGCTGGAAATAGAGCAAAGAAATGAAAAGTAAAAAAATAACAAATGACCAAGAACTTTAGATAAAGATCAGCAGACACTGCCAGGTGACACATAATATAGACCCCACCACATTGTGATATTCTCAGACACGTTGACAGACTGTTATACAAAATTAGACATACAAATCTCTACGGAACATGAATGTACCCACTATTATATAAAGACTGACAAACCATATACAACAATATGGCTCCTATGATACATCAGTAAAGACGTACCAATAACTGCTCTTCATATGCTACCAAATAACATTCCCCATTGATGGCAGTAGAGGTCTCCCTGAAACTGCCTCTTTTGAATGTTCTGAATATTTTAAATCGTTCAGAACATTCAAAAGAGGAAATTTCAGGGAGACCTCTACTGCCATCAATGGGGAATGCTATTTGTTAGCATATGAAGAGCAGTTTTTGGTATTCATGTAAATTAATGTGAACATTTTTATGAATACAGGTAAGAATCACCATGATGATTCAAGCAGGAAAATCCTTAAAGGGATAGTATTGCTTTTGTTTAACAAAGTAATTTTGTAGACATTAAAAATAGTAGTACAATGAGCTACGTCCCATATCTCAAACATTTATAGTTTGAGAGATTAAAGCATGTAAACCCCCCCCCCCCCGGCCATTTCAAAGAAGTCTGCCCTCTAGCTGAGAGAAGCAGATTCTGGTCCCGGGATCATCCTGCAGTTCTTCAGCATAGCCGAAATAGCGAGATATAGAAATAAATACTTCATTGGAATGGTCTACAAAGAATGATCGCCAAAAAATCTTGTTGTTTCGGCTCTGCTGAAGAGCCACAGGACGGTCCTGAGACCAGAATCTACTTCTGTCAGCTACAGCGTTGACGTCTATGACAGGGGCGGAAGGAGGGAACTTTACATGTTTCAATCTCTCAAACTTTAAATGTTTGAGAGATGGGACATAGCTCATTATACTAATATTTTTAATGTGTACAGTATTAATATTTGGTAAATAAAAGCAATACTATCCCTTTAAGTTCCGATCACTCAGTGGTCCTTATATCCCGATCACTCAGTGGTCCTTATATCCCGATCACTCAGTGGTCCTTATTTCCTGATCACTCAGTGGTCCTTATGTCCTGATCACTCAGTGGTCCTTATGTCCTGATCACTCAGTGGTCCTTATATCCCAATCACTCAGTGGTACTTAAGTCATGATCACTCAGTGGTCCTTATTTCCTGATCACTCAGTGGTCCTTATATCCCGATCACTCAGTGGTCCTTATATCCCGATCACTCAGTGGTCCTTATATCCCGATCACTCAGTGGTCCTTATATCCCGATCACTCAGTGGTCCTTATTTCCTGATCACTCAGTGGTCCTTATGTCCTGATCACTCAGTGGTCCTTATGTCCTGATCACTCAGTGGTCCTTATGTCCTGATCACTCAGTGGTCCTTATGTCCTGATCATTCAGTGGTCCTTATGTCCTGATCATTCAGTGGTCCTTATGTCCTGATCACTCAGTGGTCCTTATATCCCAATCACTCAGTGGTACTTAAGTCATGATCACTCAGTGGTCCTTATTTCCTGATCACTCAGTGGTCCTTATATCCCGATCACTCAGTGGTCCTTATATCCCGATCACTCAGTGGTCCTTATATCCCGATCACTCAGTGGTCCTTATATCCCGATCACTCAGTGGTCCTTATATCCCGATCACTCAGTGGTCCTTATATCCCAATCACTCAGTGGTACTTAAGTCATGATCACTCAGTGGTCCTTATTTCCTGATCACTCAGTGGTCCTTATATCCCGATCACTCAGTGGTCCTTATATCCCGATCACTCAGTGGTCCTTATATCCCGATCACTCAGTGGTCCTTATATCCCGATCACTCAGTGGTACTTAAGTAACGATCACTCAGTGGTCCTTAAGTCCTGATCACTCTGAGTTATTTAAGTCCTGATCATTTAACATACTTATAAGTATTCTTTAATTAGAAATGTATCTAGATATTGGACACTCATAGGGTTAAAGACATGCGTTGCCAGTCCCGAAACCTGTCCCTCTTCAATATCCATAATGATAGTGTGAGACATGTGGGTACGTGTGCAAAACACAATGGTCCATATGTATAAAAGAAGAGTGGAGCAATTCTGTAGCAAACCAGCTGCACATGGGGCAAAATGTGTTGGAAAAAATTCAGAATAATGTGTCAGTGACCTCTTTGACATTCAATGGGTTAAAAGGTCAATTTGAATCAATGGGAAGTTTTATTTGTCCCCAAAGGTGCATGTGGTATGACCTAGAATTGTTTGTCTCCTCATTTATACATATGGGCCAAAAATGAACATACACTTATGTTCTGTTCTTTAGCCCTTTGAGTGCCAGAGGAGTATGCAACGCATTGCAATGCTTTGCGTACCCATTTGGCACTCAAGGGGTTAAAGGAAACTTAACACCTATAAATGAAAAAATAGAAGGAATAGTCAAACAGTAGAAGGAAATTCAGCTTCTCCAGACGCCACATTCAGTTGATATAACGCTCCGATGAGTGTAACAATGCCACAAACACTCCAGGCGGCACTGCAAACAACCCCTTGATGCATAAAGACAAGTATCCCTAGAAACCAGAGATTCCCCAATCACTCTTCCATAAACACTGATTGCATTGATCGACCGATGTTGGCAATATCATCTGTTTGTGTGTATCCCTCTCCTTGGGTCTCCATTATCTGAAGACATGAGCCAGTGCCATGCCGAGGAGTATGTTTTAATTTTTTGCTACAATAAAGGACTATATATTTTTATCACATACAGCATTTTCCCTTATGTGAGCAGTGTTGGTGCAAACTATTGTGCAATCGATGCACACTAAATACCCTGTTCTCCAAGATAGCACTTTTTTTTAATTATCAGAGGCCTAAAATCTAGTTATTGATACGCTCTGTGGGCGTATCCATTCATGTTTTAAGCAAGACCCTAGAATGCCTCTAGCAAAACCAATCTTGACAGGTGTCTCAGAAGTATTCGTGGTCAGCTGACACATACAAGGAAAATCCTTTCGGAATAGGGAAGGATTGGGTATTAATTTTGATAGGTTAACATACTTGGATTTTATTAATTGATAGCTGCACAAACAAAATGAACCAGTGGATATATTGGACACTACACATGCATTAGAAAAGAAAATGTAGAATTAGAATTTATGGATCTAGAATAAAATTTTAAATAATACCAGCTTGGAGTACATGATATTTAAAAGTAGATATACCCATTTGCTTGTTAAGTGCTACTCTTTCTTTTAACATAGATATTCAGATGGCCCCAGTTAGGATCACCTGAAAACACGGTCATATTATTGTGTATTGTTCAACTGGATTATATTATGAGGATATAAAACAAGGTGTGGGGGGATGGGAGTTTTGTAGAAACTAAAATTTGTCCTACATCTGAGATTCTAGTGGTGTATGTTTAGCAGTATAAGGCAAAGTTTACACTTGCTGCTGCAATATAGCGGCAAATAGGTTTTGTGATTTTTTTTCTCCGTTTGGCCTATGTTCTCCTTGCATGGCAGTGATGCAGCTGATAGGAGACCTGAGTCAGCATGAACCATATATTACTGGCTGCCTGTGTGGGTTTGCCCATTCATTGGATGTTGCAATGTGCATTGCAAAGGCACAGGTAACCAGTGTAAACAGTCTACACTGTGGCCCATAGGCTCAACTCTGATCAACTTAAGTGCACTCAAGGCATGAATGCAATTCAGTTAAAGCTGGTTGCATTTGACTGTATTCACTTGCGTCAAAATAGTCAATGTGAACAGCCTCATATACAGCAGTGCTCACTCTTTTCTTGCAACTGGCAAAGTATTCTATGCTAACATCACAAGTGTGAATTTAGCCTTAACTCTTCAAATGCCAGAGGGGTGTGCTCTGCAGTACATTGCACATTCCTCTGGCACTCAAAGGGTTACAGTGTCAGATAGCAAGGGCAAAGAAAACATAGACTTCTGATTGGTCACCTTTACCTGGGAGGAGGTACTTTGGATAAGTAGTTTTGTTAAATTTGATTGAGTTATCGCTGATATTGGTGCTTGAATCACCCAGTGACTCAGCATACCACAATAAATTGATTTTAAAATTATCACAGTGGCTATTTTAGAACAATGTTAAGGACAAAACCATCATATTAGATGCTGGTTCAAAGCCATAATATTCCAGGCAGGGGGTTCTTCCTTCCTATGTTTCCATTCATGTCCAACACTATCTCTGCACGTCAGCTGTTTTTCTCATTCTTTGTGTGCTTACATTTAGAAGTGTTTGCATGTAAGCTGAGGTTACGCAATAGGAAATAAACCATTATGTATCTGTATTCTTTTTACTCTTAACTCCATACAAACTTTTTATAAATGCCAATGGTTTGAACAGGGATGGGAAGCCTACAGATCTCAAGTTGTTGTCAGTCTATGGCAAATAGAGTACTAGCCTGCATAAAAAGAGGTGTAGACGCAAGGGATGCTAATATTATCCTACCTCTGTATAAATCCTTGGTTAGGCCACATCTAGAATATGGAGTACAATTTTGGGCGCCTGTTCTAAAAAAAGACATTACTGAACTGGAAAAGGTGCAGAGACGTGCAACAAAACTGATAAAGGGATTGGAGGATCTGAATTACAGTTAGTATATATTAGTTATATATAGTTATATATAGTTATATATAGTTAGTATATATTCAGGCCCAGTTAGGGGTGGCATTTGCCTGGGGTGGCATTTGCCAGGGGTAGCAGTTGGCACCTTTCTCAAAGTACAGCTTTATCTAAGTACTGAGAGTTAGGCAAGAGAAATAATATGTTAATATCTATCCAGTATGCTGCATTGTATGCTCTATGAAGACAGTCTTCTAACAACTTTCTCATCTTCCTTACAGGTATGTGTTTCCCATCCAGTCTGCTTAAAAATCTTGTGCTGTAACCCAACTGTTTATTAACTATACAGTCTCCTGGTATGTGTTTCCCATCCAGTCTGCTTAAAAATCTTGTGCTGTAACCCAACTGTTTATTAACTATACAGTCTCCTGGTATGTGTTTCCCATCCAGTCTGCTTAAAAATCTTGTGCTGTAACCCAACTGTTTATTAACTATACAGTCTCCTGGTATGTGTTTCCCATCCAGTCTGCTTAAAAATCTTGTGCTGTAACCCAACTGTTTATTAACTATACAGTCTCCTGGTATGTGTTTCCCATCCAGTCTGCTTAAAAATCTTGTGCTGTAACCCAACTGTTTATTAACTATACAGTCTCCTGGTATGTGTTTCCCATCCAGTCTGCTTAAAAATCTTGTGCTGTAACCCAACTGTTTATTAACTATACAGTCTCCTGGTATGTGTTTCCCATCCAGTCTGCTTAAAAATCTTGTGCTGTAACCCAACTGTTTATTAACTATACAGTCTCCTGGTATGTGTTTCCCATCCAGTCTGCTTAAAAATCTTGTGCTGTAACCCAACTGTTTATTAACTATACAGTCTCCTGGTATGTGTTTCCCATCCAGTCTGCTTAAAAATCTTGTGCTGTAACCCAACTGTTTATTAACTATACAGTCTCCTGGTATGTGTGTCCTATCCAGTCTGCTTCAAGTTCTGTGCTGTACCCCAATTGTTTATTAACTATACAGTTTCCTGGTATGTACTAATCTACCCTTCACCTGGAACTCCAATCTCATCCAGTCTCCCTCTACCATTTAACCCCTTGTTGTATGTACTAATCTAAATTAGCCATTTTGACCCCCTGTTCCAGTCTCCATATTGCCTTCCTCCCCCATTCCTCTCCTATATCTCTCTGTGTCTGTTTCTTATCAGAGATTTAATGGTGTCACACCTGAACGCACTCAGAGCTCTTCCATCCCAAAACAATTTGTAATTTGGAAATCCCTCAGTCAGTCATTCAGTGTTCTTAGGGACTCCAGTTAGTATATATTCAGGCCCAGTTAGGGGTGGCATTTGCCTGGGGTGGCATTTGCCAGGGGTAGCAGTTGGCACCTTTCTCAAAGTACAGCTTTATCTAAGTACTGAGAGTTAGGCAAGAGAAATAATATGTTAATATCTATCCAGTATGCTGCATTGTATGCTCTATGAAGACAGTCTTCTAACAACTTTCTCATCTTCCTTACAGGTATGTGTTTCCCATCCAGTCTGCTTAAAAATCTTGTGCTGTAACCCAACTGTTTATTAACTATACAGTCTCCTGGTATGTGTTTCCCATCCAGTCTGCTTAAAAATCTTGTGCTGTAACCCAACTGTTTATTAACTATACAGTCTCCTGGTATGTGTGTCCTATCCAGTCTGCTTCAAGTTCTGTGCTGTACCCCAATTGTTTATTAACTATACAGTTTCCTGGTATGTACTAATCTACCCTTCACCTGGAACTCCAATCTCATCCAGTCTCCCTCTACCATTTAACCCCTTGTTGTATGTACTAATCTAAATTAGCCATTTTGACCCCCTGTTCCAGTCTCCATATTGCCTTCCTCCCCCATTCCTCTCCTATATCTCTCTGTGTCTGTTTCTTATCAGAGATTTAATGGTGTCACACCTGAACGCACTCAGAGCTCTTCCATCCCAAAACAATTTGTAATTTGGAAATCCCTCAGTCAGTCATTCAGTGTTCTTAGGGACTCCAGTTAGTATATATTCAGGCCCAGTTAGGGGTGGCATTTGCCTGGGGTGGCATTTGCCAGGGGTAGCAGTTGGCACCTTTCTCAAAGTACAGCTTTATCTAAGTACTGAGAGTTAGGCAAGAGAAATAATATGTTAATATCTATCCAGTATGCTGCATTGTATGCTCTATGAAGACAGTCTTCTAACAACTTTCTCATCTTCCTTACAGGTATGTGTTTCCCATCCAGTCTGCTTAAAAATCTTGTGCTGTAACCCAACTGTTTATTAACTATACAGTCTCCTGGTATGTGTTTCCCATCCAGTCTGCTTAAAAATCTTGTGCTGTAACCCAACTGTTTATTAACTATACAGTCTCCTGGTATGTGTGTCCTATCCAGTCTGCTTCAAGTTCTGTGCTGTACCCCAATTGTTTATTAACTATACAGTTTCCTGGTATGTACTAATCTACCCTTCACCTGGAACTCCAATCTCATCCAGTCTCCCTCTACCATTTAACCCCTTGTTGTATGTACTAATCTAAATTAGCCATTTTGACCCCCTGTTCCAGTCTCCATATTGCCTTCCTCCCCCATTCCTCTCCTATATCTCTCTGTGTCTGTTTCTTATCAGAGATTTAATGGTGTCACACCTGAACGCACTCAGAGCTCTTCCATCCCAAAACAATTTGTAATTTGGAAATCCCTCAGTCAGTCATTCAGTGTTCTTAGGGACTCCAGTTAGTATATATTCAGGCCCAGTTAGGGGTGGCATTTGCCTGGGGTGGCATTTGCCAGGGGTAGCAGTTGGCACCTTTCTCAAAGTACAGCTTTATCTAAGTACTGAGAGTTAGGCAAGAGAAATAATATGTTAATATCTATCCAGTATGCTGCATTGTATGCTCTATGAAGACAGTCTTCTAACAACTTTCTCATCTTCCTTACAGGTATGTGTTTCCCATCCAGTCTGCTTAAAAATCTTGTGCTGTAACCCAACTGTTTATTAACTATACAGTCTCCTGGTATGTGTTTCCCATCCAGTCTGCTTAAAAATCTTGTGCTGTAACCCAACTGTTTATTAACTATACAGTCTCCTGGTATGTGTGTCCTATCCAGTCTGCTTCAAGTTCTGTGCTGTACCCCAATTGTTTATTAACTATACAGTTTCCTGGTATGTACTAATCTACCCTTCACCTGGAACTCCAATCTCATCCAGTCTCCCTCTACCATTTAACCCCTTGTTGTATGTACTAATCTAAATTAGCCATTTTGACCCCCTGTTCCAGTCTCCATATTGCCTTCCTCCCCCATTCCTCTCCTATATCTCTCTGTGTCTGTTTCTTATCAGAGATTTAATGGTGTCACACCTGAACGCACTCAGAGCTCTTCCATCCCAAAACAATTTGTAATTTGGAAATCCCTCAGTCAGTCATTCAGTGTTCTTAGGGACTCCAGTTAGTATATATTCAGGCCCAGTTAGGGGTGGCATTTGCCTGGGGTGGCATTTGCCAGGGGTAGCAGTTGGCACCTTTCTCAAAGTACAGCTTTATCTAAGTACTGAGAGTTAGGCAAGAGAAATAATATGTTAATATCTATCCAGTATGCTGCATTGTATGCTCTATGAAGACAGTCTTCTAACAACTTTCTCATCTTCCTTACAGGTATGTGTTTCCCATCCAGTCTGCTTAAAAATCTTGTGCTGTAACCCAACTGTTTATTAACTATACAGTCTCCTGGTATGTGTTTCCCATCCAGTCTGCTTAAAAATCTTGTGCTGTAACCCAACTGTTTATTAACTATACAGTCTCCTGGTATGTGTGTCCTATCCAGTCTGCTTCAAGTTCTGTGCTGTACCCCAATTGTTTATTAACTATACAGTTTCCTGGTATGTACTAATCTACCCTTCACCTGGAACTCCAATCTCATCCAGTCTCCCTCTACCATTTAACCCCTTGTTGTATGTACTAATCTAAATTAGCCATTTTGACCCCCTGTTCCAGTCTCCATATTGCCTTCCTCCCCCATTCCTCTCCTATATCTCTCTGTGTCTGTTTCTTATCAGAGATTTAATGGTGTCACACCTGAACGCACTCAGAGCTCTTCCATCCCAAAACAATTTGTAATTTGGAAATCCCTCAGTCAGTCATTCAGTGTTCTTAGGGACTCCAGTTAGTATATATTCAGGCCCAGTTAGGGGTGGCATTTGCCTGGGGTGGCATTTGCCAGGGGTAGCAGTTGGCACCTTTCTCAAAGTACAGCTTTATCTAAGTACTGAGAGTTAGGCAAGAGAAATAATATGTTAATATCTATCCAGTATGCTGCATTGTATGCTCTATGAAGACAGTCTTCTAACAACTTTCTCATCTTCCTTACAGGTATGTGTTTCCCATCCAGTCTGCTTAAAAATCTTGTGCTGTAACCCAACTGTTTATTAACTATACAGTCTCCTGGTATGTGTTTCCCATCCAGTCTGCTTAAAAATCTTGTGCTGTAACCCAACTGTTTATTAACTATACAGTCTCCTGGTATGTGTGTCCTATCCAGTCTGCTTCAAGTTCTGTGCTGTACCCCAATTGTTTATTAACTATACAGTTTCCTGGTATGTACTAATCTACCCTTCACCTGGAACTCCAATCTCATCCAGTCTCCCTCTACCATTTAACCCCTTGTTGTATGTACTAATCTAAATTAGCCATTTTGACCCCCTGTTCCAGTCTCCATATTGCCTTCCTCCCCCATTCCTCTCCTATATCTCTCTGTGTCTGTTTCTTATCAGAGATTTAATGGTGTCACACCTGAACGCACTCAGAGCTCTTCCATCCCAAAACAATTTGTAATTTGGAAATCCCTCAGTCAGTCATTCAGTGTTCTTAGGGACTCCAGTTAGTATATATTCAGGCCCAGTTAGGGGTGGCATTTGCCTGGGGTGGCATTTGCCAGGGGTAGCAGTTGGCACCTTTCTCAAAGTACAGCTTTATCTAAGTACTGAGAGTTAGGCAAGAGAAATAATATGTTAATATCTATCCAGTATGCTGCATTGTATGCTCTATGAAGACAGTCTTCTAACAACTTTCTCATCTTCCTTACAGGTATGTGTTTCCCATCCAGTCTGCTTAAAAATCTTGTGCTGTAACCCAACTGTTTATTAACTATACAGTCTCCTGGTATGTGTTTCCCATCCAGTCTGCTTAAAAATCTTGTGCTGTAACCCAACTGTTTATTAACTATACAGTCTCCTGGTATGTGTGTCCTATCCAGTCTGCTTCAAGTTCTGTGCTGTACCCCAATTGTTTATTAACTATACAGTTTCCTGGTATGTACTAATCTACCCTTCACCTGGAACTCCAATCTCATCCAGTCTCCCTCTACCATTTAACCCCTTGTTGTATGTACTAATCTAAATTAGCCATTTTGACCCCCTGTTCCAGTCTCCATATTGCCTTCCTCCCCCATTCCTCTCCTATATCTCTCTGTGTCTGTTTCTTATCAGAGATTTAATGGTGTCACACCTGAACGCACTCAGAGCTCTTCCATCCCAAAACAATTTGTAATTTGGAAATCCCTCAGTCAGTCATTCAGTGTTCTTAGGGACTCCAGTTAGTATATATTCAGGCCCAGTTAGGGGTGGCATTTGCCTGGGGTGGCATTTGCCAGGGGTAGCAGTTGGCACCTTTCTCAAAGTACAGCTTTATCTAAGTACTGAGAGTTAGGCAAGAGAAATAATATGTTAATATCTATCCAGTATGCTGCATTGTATGCTCTATGAAGACAGTCTTCTAACAACTTTCTCATCTTCCTTACAGGTATGTGTTTCCCATCCAGTCTGCTTAAAAATCTTGTGCTGTAACCCAACTGTTTATTAACTATACAGTCTCCTGGTATGTGTTTCCCATCCAGTCTGCTTAAAAATCTTGTGCTGTAACCCAACTGTTTATTAACTATACAGTCTCCTGGTATGTGTGTCCTATCCAGTCTGCTTCAAGTTCTGTGCTGTACCCCAATTGTTTATTAACTATACAGTTTCCTGGTATGTACTAATCTACCCTTCACCTGGAACTCCAATCTCATCCAGTCTCCCTCTACCATTTAACCCCTTGTTGTATGTACTAATCTAAATTAGCCATTTTGACCCCCTGTTCCAGTCTCCATATTGCCTTCCTCCCCCATTCCTCTCCTATATCTCTCTGTGTCTGTTTCTTATCAGAGATTTAATGGTGTCACACCTGAACGCACTCAGAGCTCTTCCATCCCAAAACAATTTGTAATTTGGAAATCCCTCAGTCAGTCATTCAGTGTTCTTAGGGACTCCAGTTAGTATATATTCAGGCCCAGTTAGGGGTGGCATTTGCCTGGGGTGGCATTTGCCAGGGGTAGCAGTTGGCACCTTTCTCAAAGTACAGCTTTATCTAAGTACTGAGAGTTAGGCAAGAGAAATAATATGTTAATATCTATCCAGTATGCTGCATTGTATGCTCTATGAAGACAGTCTTCTAACAACTTTCTCATCTTCCTTACAGGTATGTGTTTCCCATCCAGTCTGCTTAAAAATCTTGTGCTGTAACCCAACTGTTTATTAACTATACAGTCTCCTGGTATGTGTTTCCCATCCAGTCTGCTTAAAAATCTTGTGCTGTAACCCAACTGTTTATTAACTATACAGTCTCCTGGTATGTGTGTCCTATCCAGTCTGCTTCAAGTTCTGTGCTGTACCCCAATTGTTTATTAACTATACAGTTTCCTGGTATGTACTAATCTACCCTTCACCTGGAACTCCAATCTCATCCAGTCTCCCTCTACCATTTAACCCCTTGTTGTATGTACTAATCTAAATTAGCCATTTTGACCCCCTGTTCCAGTCTCCATATTGCCTTCCTCCCCCATTCCTCTCCTATATCTCTCTGTGTCTGTTTCTTATCAGAGATTTAATGGTGTCACACCTGAACGCACTCAGAGCTCTTCCATCCCAAAACAATTTGTAATTTGGAAATCCCTCAGTCAGTCATTCAGTGTTCTTAGGGACTGCAGTTAGTATATATTCAGGCCCAGTTAGGGGTGGCATTTGCCTGGGGTGGCATTTGCCAGGGGTAGCAGTTGGCACCTTTCTCAAAGTACAGCTTTATCTAAGTACTGAGAGTTAGGCAAGAGAAATAATATGTTAATATCTATCCAGTATGCTGCATTGTATGCTCTATGAAGACAGTCTTCTAACAACTTTCTCATCTTCCTTACAGGTATGTGTTTCCCATCCAGTCTGCTTAAAAATCTTGTGCTGTAACCCAACTGTTTATTAACTATACAGTCTCCTGGTATGTGTTTCCCATCCAGTCTGCTTAAAAATCTTGTGCTGTAACCCAACTGTTTATTAACTATACAGTCTCCTGGTATGTGTGTCCTATCCAGTCTGCTTCAAGTTCTGTGCTGTACCCCAATTGTTTATTAACTATACAGTTTCCTGGTATGTACTAATCTACCCTTCACCTGGAACTCCAATCTCATCCAGTCTCCCTCTACCATTTAACCCCTTGTTGTATGTACTAATCTAAATTAGCCATTTTGACCCCCTGTTCCAGTCTCCATATTGCCTTCCTCCCCCATTCCTCTCCTATATCTCTCTGTGTCTGTTTCTTATCAGAGATTTAATGGTGTCACACCTGAACGCACTCAGAGCTCTTCCATCCCAAAACAATTTGTAATTTGGAAATCCCTCAGTCAGTCATTCAGTGTTCTTAGGGACTGCAGTTAGTATATATTCAGGCCCAGTTAGGGGTGGCATTTGCCTGGGGTGGCATTTGCCAGGGGTAGCAGTTGGCACCTTTCTCAAAGTACAGCTTTATCTAAGTACTGAGAGTTAGGCAAGAGAAATAATATGTTAATATCTATCCAGTATGCTGCATTGTATGCTCTATGAAGACAGTCTTCTAACAACTTTCTCATCTTCCTTACAGGTATGTGTTTCCCATCCAGTCTGCTTAAAAATCTTGTGCTGTAACCCAACTGTTTATTAACTATACAGTCTCCTGGTATGTGTTTCCCATCCAGTCTGCTTAAAAATCTTGTGCTGTAACCCAACTGTTTATTAACTATACAGTCTCCTGGTATGTGTGTCCTATCCAGTCTGCTTCAAGTTCTGTGCTGTACCCCAATTGTTTATTAACTATACAGTTTCCTGGTATGTACTAATCTACCCTTCACCTGGAACTCCAATCTCATCCAGTCTCCCTCTACCATTTAACCCCTTGTTGTATGTACTAATCTAAATTAGCCATTTTGACCCCCTGTTCCAGTCTCCATATTGCCTTCCTCCCCCATTCCTCTCCTATATCTCTCTGTGTCTGTTTCTTATCAGAGATTTAATGGTGTCACACCTGAACGCACTCAGAGCTCTTCCATCCCAAAACAATTTGTAATTTGGAAATCCCTCAGTCAGTCATTCAGTGTTCTTAGGGACTCCAGTTAGTATATATTCAGGCCCAGTTAGGGGTGGCATTTGCCTGGGGTGGCATTTGCCAGGGGTAGCAGTTGGCACCTTTCTCAAAGTACAGCTTTATCTAAGTACTGAGAGTTAGGCAAGAGAAATAATATGTTAATATCTATCCAGTATGCTGCATTGTATGCTCTATGAAGACAGTCTTCTAACAACTTTCTCATCTTCCTTACAGGTATGTGTTTCCCATCCAGTCTGCTTAAAAATCTTGTGCTGTAACCCAACTGTTTATTAACTATACAGTCTCCTGGTATGTGTTTCCCATCCAGTCTGCTTAAAAATCTTGTGCTGTAACCCAACTGTTTATTAACTATACAGTCTCCTGGTATGTGTGTCCTATCCAGTCTGCTTCAAGTTCTGTGCTGTACCCCAATTGTTTATTAACTATACAGTTTCCTGGTATGTACTAATCTACCCTTCACCTGGAACTCCAATCTCATCCAGTCTCCCTCTACCATTTAACCCCTTGTTGTATGTACTAATCTAAATTAGCCATTTTGACCCCCTGTTCCAGTCTCCATATTGCCTTCCTCCCCCATTCCTCTCCTATATCTCTCTGTGTCTGTTTCTTATCAGAGATTTAATGGTGTCACACCTGAACGCACTCAGAGCTCTTCCATCCCAAAACAATTTGTAATTTGGAAATCCCTCAGTCAGTCATTCAGTGTTCTTAGGGACTCCAGTTAGTATATATTCAGGCCCAGTTAGGGGTGGCATTTGCCTGGGGTGGCATTTGCCAGGGGTAGCAGTTGGCACCTTTCTCAAAGTACAGCTTTATCTAAGTACTGAGAGTTAGGCAAGAGAAATAATATGTTAATATCTATCCAGTATGCTGCATTGTATGCTCTATGAAGACAGTCTTCTAACAACTTTCTCATCTTCCTTACAGGTATGTGTTTCCCATCCAGTCTGCTTAAAAATCTTGTGCTGTAACCCAACTGTTTATTAACTATACAGTCTCCTGGTATGTGTTTCCCATCCAGTCTGCTTAAAAATCTTGTGCTGTAACCCAACTGTTTATTAACTATACAGTCTCCTGGTATGTGTGTCCTATCCAGTCTGCTTCAAGTTCTGTGCTGTACCCCAATTGTTTATTAACTATACAGTTTCCTGGTATGTACTAATCTACCCTTCACCTGGAACTCCAATCTCATCCAGTCTCCCTCTACCATTTAACCCCTTGTTGTATGTACTAATCTAAATTAGCCATTTTGACCCCCTGTTCCAGTCTCCATATTGCCTTCCTCCCCCATTCCTCTCCTATATCTCTCTGTGTCTGTTTCTTATCAGAGATTTAATGGTGTCACACCTGAACGCACTCAGAGCTCTTCCATCCCAAAACAATTTGTAATTTGGAAATCCCTCAGTCAGTCATTCAGTGTTCTTAGGGACTCCAGTTAGTATATATTCAGGCCCAGTTAGGGGTGGCATTTGCCTGGGGTGGCATTTGCCAGGGGTAGCAGTTGGCACCTTTCTCAAAGTACAGCTTTATCTAAGTACTGAGAGTTAGGCAAGAGAAATAATATGTTAATATCTATCCAGTATGCTGCATTGTATGCTCTATGAAGACAGTCTTCTAACAACTTTCTCATCTTCCTTACAGGTATGTGTTTCCCATCCAGTCTGCTTAAAAATCTTGTGCTGTAACCCAACTGTTTATTAACTATACAGTCTCCTGGTATGTGTTTCCCATCCAGTCTGCTTAAAAATCTTGTGCTGTAACCCAACTGTTTATTAACTATACAGTCTCCTGGTATGTGTGTCCTATCCAGTCTGCTTCAAGTTCTGTGCTGTACCCCAATTGTTTATTAACTATACAGTTTCCTGGTATGTACTAATCTACCCTTCACCTGGAACTCCAATCTCATCCAGTCTCCCTCTACCATTTAACCCCTTGTTGTATGTACTAATCTAAATTAGCCATTTTGACCCCCTGTTCCAGTCTCCATATTGCCTTCCTCCCCCATTCCTCTCCTATATCTCTCTGTGTCTGTTTCTTATCAGAGATTTAATGGTGTCACACCTGAACGCACTCAGAGCTCTTCCATCCCAAAACAATTTGTAATTTGGAAATCCCTCAGTCAGTCATTCAGTGTTCTTAGGGACTCCAGTTAGTATATATTCAGGCCCAGTTAGGGGTGGCATTTGCCTGGGGTGGCATTTGCCAGGGGTAGCAGTTGGCACCTTTCTCAAAGTACAGCTTTATCTAAGTACTGAGAGTTAGGCAAGAGAAATAATATGTTAATATCTATCCAGTATGCTGCATTGTATGCTCTATGAAGACAGTCTTCTAACAACTTTCTCATCTTCCTTACAGGTATGTGTTTCCCATCCAGTCTGCTTAAAAATCTTGTGCTGTAACCCAACTGTTTATTAACTATACAGTCTCCTGGTATGTGTTTCCCATCCAGTCTGCTTAAAAATCTTGTGCTGTAACCCAACTGTTTATTAACTATACAGTCTCCTGGTATGTGTGTCCTATCCAGTCTGCTTCAAGTTCTGTGCTGTACCCCAATTGTTTATTAACTATACAGTTTCCTGGTATGTACTAATCTACCCTTCACCTGGAACTCCAATCTCATCCAGTCTCCCTCTACCATTTAACCCCTTGTTGTATGTACTAATCTAAATTAGCCATTTTGACCCCCTGTTCCAGTCTCCATATTGCCTTCCTCCCCCATTCCTCTCCTATATCTCTCTGTGTCTGTTTCTTATCAGAGATTTAATGGTGTCACACCTGAACGCACTCAGAGCTCTTCCATCCCAAAACAATTTGTAATTTGGAAATCCCTCAGTCAGTCATTCAGTGTTCTTAGGGACTGCAGTTAGTATATATTCAGGCCCAGTTAGGGGTGGCATTTGCCTGGGGTGGCATTTGCCAGGGGTAGCAGTTGGCACCTTTCTCAAAGTACAGCTTTATCTAAGTACTGAGAGTTAGGCAAGAGAAATAATATGTTAATATCTATCCAGTATGCTGCATTGTATGCTCTATGAAGACAGTCTTCTAACAACTTTCTCATCTTCCTTACAGGTATGTGTTTCCCATCCAGTCTGCTTAAAAATCTTGTGCTGTAACCCAACTGTTTATTAACTATACAGTCTCCTGGTATGTGTTTCCCATCCAGTCTGCTTAAAAATCTTGTGCTGTAACCCAACTGTTTATTAACTATACAGTCTCCTGGTATGTGTGTCCTATCCAGTCTGCTTCAAGTTCTGTGCTGTACCCCAATTGTTTATTAACTATACAGTTTCCTGGTATGTACTAATCTACCCTTCACCTGGAACTCCAATCTCATCCAGTCTCCCTCTACCATTTAACCCCTTGTTGTATGTACTAATCTAAATTAGCCATTTTGACCCCCTGTTCCAGTCTCCATATTGCCTTCCTCCCCCATTCCTCTCCTATATCTCTCTGTGTCTGTTTCTTATCAGAGATTTAATGGTGTCACACCTGAACGCACTCAGAGCTCTTCCATCCCAAAACAATTTGTAATTTGGAAATCCCTCAGTCAGTCATTCAGTGTTCTTAGGGACTCCAGTTAGTATATATTCAGGCCCAGTTAGGGGTGGCATTTGCCTGGGGTGGCATTTGCCAGGGGTAGCAGTTGGCACCTTTCTCAAAGTACAGCTTTATCTAAGTACTGAGAGTTAGGCAAGAGAAATAATATGTTAATATCTATCCAGTATGCTGCATTGTATGCTCTATGAAGACAGTCTTCTAACAACTTTCTCATCTTCCTTACAGGTATGTGTTTCCCATCCAGTCTGCTTAAAAATCTTGTGCTGTAACCCAACTGTTTATTAACTATACAGTCTCCTGGTATGTGTTTCCCATCCAGTCTGCTTAAAAATCTTGTGCTGTAACCCAACTGTTTATTAACTATACAGTCTCCTGGTATGTGTGTCCTATCCAGTCTGCTTCAAGTTCTGTGCTGTACCCCAATTGTTTATTAACTATACAGTTTCCTGGTATGTACTAATCTACCCTTCACCTGGAACTCCAATCTCATCCAGTCTCCCTCTACCATTTAACCCCTTGTTGTATGTACTAATCTAAATTAGCCATTTTGACCCCCTGTTCCAGTCTCCATATTGCCTTCCTCCCCCATTCCTCTCCTATATCTCTCTGTGTCTGTTTCTTATCAGAGATTTAATGGTGTCACACCTGAACGCACTCAGAGCTCTTCCATCCCAAAACAATTTGTAATTTGGAAATCCCTCAGTCAGTCATTCAGTGTTCTTAGGGACTCCAGTTAGTATATATTCAGGCCCAGTTAGGGGTGGCATTTGCCTGGGGTGGCATTTGCCAGGGGTAGCAGTTGGCACCTTTCTCAAAGTACAGCTTTATCTAAGTACTGAGAGTTAGGCAAGAGAAATAATATGTTAATATCTATCCAGTATGCTGCATTGTATGCTCTATGAAGACAGTCTTCTAACAACTTTCTCATCTTCCTTACAGGTATGTGTTTCCCATCCAGTCTGCTTAAAAATCTTGTGCTGTAACCCAACTGTTTATTAACTATACAGTCTCCTGGTATGTGTTTCCCATCCAGTCTGCTTAAAAATCTTGTGCTGTAACCCAACTGTTTATTAACTATACAGTCTCCTGGTATGTGTGTCCTATCCAGTCTGCTTCAAGTTCTGTGCTGTACCCCAATTGTTTATTAACTATACAGTTTCCTGGTATGTACTAATCTACCCTTCACCTGGAACTCCAATCTCATCCAGTCTCCCTCTACCATTTAACCCCTTGTTGTATGTACTAATCTAAATTAGCCATTTTGACCCCCTGTTCCAGTCTCCATATTGCCTTCCTCCCCCATTCCTCTCCTATATCTCTCTGTGTCTGTTTCTTATCAGAGATTTAATGGTGTCACACCTGAACGCACTCAGAGCTCTTCCATCCCAAAACAATTTGTAATTTGGAAATCCCTCAGTCAGTCATTCAGTGTTCTTAGGGACTCCAGTTAGTATATATTCAGGCCCAGTTAGGGGTGGCATTTGCCTGGGGTGGCATTTGCCAGGGGTAGCAGTTGGCACCTTTCTCAAAGTACAGCTTTATCTAAGTACTGAGAGTTAGGCAAGAGAAATAATATGTTAATATCTATCCAGTATGCTGCATTGTATGCTCTATGAAGACAGTCTTCTAACAACTTTCTCATCTTCCTTACAGGTATGTGTTTCCCATCCAGTCTGCTTAAAAATCTTGTGCTGTAACCCAACTGTTTATTAACTATACAGTCTCCTGGTATGTGTTTCCCATCCAGTCTGCTTAAAAATCTTGTGCTGTAACCCAACTGTTTATTAACTATACAGTCTCCTGGTATGTGTGTCCTATCCAGTCTGCTTCAAGTTCTGTGCTGTACCCCAATTGTTTATTAACTATACAGTTTCCTGGTATGTACTAATCTACCCTTCACCTGGAACTCCAATCTCATCCAGTCTCCCTCTACCATTTAACCCCTTGTTGTATGTACTAATCTAAATTAGCCATTTTGACCCCCTGTTCCAGTCTCCATATTGCCTTCCTCCCCCATTCCTCTCCTATATCTCTCTGTGTCTGTTTCTTATCAGAGATTTAATGGTGTCACACCTGAACGCACTCAGAGCTCTTCCATCCCAAAACAATTTGTAATTTGGAAATCCCTCAGTCAGTCATTCAGTGTTCTTAGGGACTCCAGTTAGTATATATTCAGGCCCAGTTAGGGGTGGCATTTGCCTGGGGTGGCATTTGCCAGGGGTAGCAGTTGGCACCTTTCTCAAAGTACAGCTTTATCTAAGTACTGAGAGTTAGGCAAGAGAAATAATATGTTAATATCTATCCAGTATGCTGCATTGTATGCTCTATGAAGACAGTCTTCTAACAAACTTTCTCATCTCCTTACAGTATGTGTTTCCCCATCCAGTCTGCTTAAAAATCTTGTGCTGTAACCCAACTGTTTATTAACTATACAGTCTCCTGGTATGTGTTTCCCATCCAGTCTGCTTAAAAATCTTGTGCTGTAACCCAACTGTTTATTAACTATACAGTCTCCTGGTATGTGTGTCCTATCCAGTCTGCTTCAAGTTCTGTGCTGTACCCCAATTGTTTATTAACTATACAGTTTCCTGGTATGTACTAATCTACCCTTCACCTGGAACTCCAATCTCATCCAGTCTCCCTCTACCATTTAACCCCTTGTTGTATGTACTAATCTAAATTAGCCATTTTGACCCCCTGTTCCAGTCTCCATATTGCCTTCCTCCCCCATTCCTCTCCTATATCTCTCTGTGTCTGTTTCTTATCAGAGATTTAATGGTGTCACACCTGAACGCACTCAGAGCTCTTCCATCCCAAAACAATTTGTAATTTGGAAATCCCTCAGTCAGTCATTCAGTGTTCTTAGGGACTTCCAGTTAGTATATATTCAGGCCCAGTTAGGGGGTGGCATTTGCCTGGGGTGGCATTTGCCAGGGGTAGCAGTTGGCACCTTTCTCAAAGTACAGCTTTATCTAAGTAATGAGAGTTAGGGCAAGAGAAATAATATGTTAATATCTATCCAGTATGCTGCTTTGTATGCTCTATGAAGACAGTCTTCTAACAACTTTCTCATCTTCCTTACAGGTATGTGTTTCCCATCCAGTCTGCTTAAAAATCTTGTGCTGTAACCCAACTGTTTATTAACTATACAGTCTCCTGGTATGTTGTTTCCCATCCAGTCTGCTTAAAAATCTTGTGCTGTAACCCAACTGTTTATTAACTATACAGTCTCCTGGTATGTGTGTCCTATCCAGTCTGCTTCAAGTTCTGTGCTGTACCCCAATTGTTTATTAACTATACAGTTTCCTGGTATGTACTAATCTACCCTTCACCTGGAACTCCAATCTCATCCAGTCTCCCTCTACCATTTAACCCCTTGTTGTATGTACTAATCTAAATTAGCCATTTTGGACCCCCTGTTCCAGTCTCCATATTGCCTTCCTCCCCCCATTCCTCTCCTATATGCTCTCTGTGTCTGTTTCTTATCAGAGATTTAATGGTGTCACTTGACCTGAACGCACTCAGAGCTCTTCCATCCCAAAACAATTTGTAATTTGGGAAATCCCTCAGTCAATCATTCAGTGTTCTTAGGGACTCCAGTTTAGTATATATTCAGGCCCAGTTAGGGGTGGCATTTGCCTGGGGTGGCATTTGCCAGGGGTAGCAGTTTGCACCTTTCTCAAAGTACAGCGTTTATCTAAGTACTGAGAGTTAGGCAAGAGAAATAATATGTTAATATCTATCCAGTATGCTGCATTGTATGCTCTATGAAGGACAGTCTTCTAACTACTTTCTCATCGTCCTTACAGGTATGTGTTTCCCATCCAGTCTGCTTAAAAATCTTGTGCTGTAACCCAACTGTTTATTAACATATACAGTCTCCTGGGTATGTGTTTTCCCATCCAGTCTGCTTATAAATCTTGTGCTGTAACCCAACTGTTTATTAACTATACAGTCTCCTGGTATGTGTGTCCTATCCAGTCTGCTTCAAGTTCTGTGCTGTGTACCCCAATTGTTTATTAACTATACAGTTTTCCTGGTATGTACTCTAATCTAACCCTTCACCTGGAACTCCAATCTCATCCAGTCTCCCTCTACCATTTAACCCCTTGTTGTATGTACTAATCTAAATTAGCCATTTTGACCCCCTGTTTCCAGTCTCCATATGCCTTCCTCCCCATTCCCTCTCCATCTTATCAGAGATTTAATGGTGTCACACCTGAACGCACTCAGAGCTCTTCCATCCCAAAACAATTTGTAATTTGGAAATCCCTCAGTCAGTCATTCAGTGTTCTTAGGGACTCCAGTTAGTATATATTCAGGCCCAGTTAGGGGTGGCATTTGCCTGGGGTGGCATTTGCCAGGGGTAGCAGTTGGCACCTTTCTCAAAGTACAGCTTTATCTAAGTACTGAGAGTTAGGCAAGAGAAATAATATGTTAATATCTATCCAGTATGCTGCATTGTATGCTCTATGAAGACAGTCTTCTAACAACTTTCTCATCTTCCTTACAGGTATGTGTTTCCCATCCAGTCTGCTTAAAAATCTTGTGCTGTAACCCAACTGTTTATTAACTATACAGTCTCCTGGTATGTGTTTCCCATCCAGTCTGCTTAAAAATCTTGTGCTGTAACCCAACTGTTTATTAACTATACAGTCTCCTGGTATGTGTGTCCTATCCAGTCTGCTTCAAGTTCTGTGCTGTACCCCAATTGTTTATTAACTATACAGTTTCCTGGTATGTACTAATCTACCCTTCACCTGGAACTCCAATCTCATCCAGTCTCCCTCTACCATTTAACCCCTTGTTGTATGTACTAATCTAAATTAGCCATTTTGACCCCCTGTTCCAGTCTCCATATTGCCTTCCTCCCCCATTCCTCTCCTATATCTCTCTGTGTCTGTTTCTTATCAGAGATTTAATGGTGTCACACCTGAACGCACTCAGAGCTCTTCCATCCCAAAACAATTTGTAATTTGGAAATCCCTCAGTCAGTCATTCAGTGTTCTTAGGGACTCCAGTTAGTATATATTCAGGCCCAGTTAGGGGTGGCATTTGCCTGGGGTGGCATTTGCCAGGGGTAGCAGTTGGCACCTTTCTCAAAGTACAGCTTTATCTAAGTACTGAGAGTTAGGCAAGAGAAATAATATGTTAATATCTATCCAGTATGCTGCATTGTATGCTCTATGAAGACAGTCTTCTAACAACTTTCTCATCTTCCTTACAGGTATGTGTTTCCCATCCAGTCTGCTTAAAAATCTTGTGCTGTAACCCAACTGTTTATTAACTATACAGTCTCCTGGTATGTGTTTCCCATCCAGTCTGCTTAAAAATCTTGTGCTGTAACCCAACTGTTTATTAACTATACAGTCTCCTGGTATGTGTGTCCTATCCAGTCTGCTTCAAGTTCTGTGCTGTACCCCAATTGTTTATTAACTATACAGTTTCCTGGTATGTACTAATCTACCCTTCACCTGGAACTCCAATCTCATCCAGTCTCCCTCTACCATTTAACCCCTTGTTGTATGTACTAATCTAAATTAGCCATTTTGACCCCCTGTTCCAGTCTCCATATTGCCTTCCTCCCCCATTCCTCTCCTATATCTCTCTGTGTCTGTTTCTTATCAGAGATTTAATGGTGTCACACCTGAACGCACTCAGAGCTCTTCCATCCCAAAACAATTTGTAATTTGGAAATCCCTCAGTCAGTCATTCAGTGTTCTTAGGGACTCCAGTTAGTATATATTCAGGCCCAGTTAGGGGTGGCATTTGCCTGGGGTGGCATTTGCCAGGGGTAGCAGTTGGCACCTTTCTCAAAGTACAGCTTTATCTAAGTACTGAGAGTTAGGCAAGAGAAATAATATGTTAATATCTATCCAGTATGCTGCATTGTATGCTCTATGAAGACAGTCTTCTAACAACTTTCTCATCTTCCTTACAGGTATGTGTTTCCCATCCAGTCTGCTTAAAAATCTTGTGCTGTAACCCAACTGTTTATTAACTATACAGTCTCCTGGTATGTGTTTCCCATCCAGTCTGCTTAAAAATCTTGTGCTGTAACCCAACTGTTTATTAACTATACAGTCTCCTGGTATGTGTGTCCTATCCAGTCTGCTTCAAGTTCTGTGCTGTACCCCAATTGTTTATTAACTATACAGTTTCCTGGTATGTACTAATCTACCCTTCACCTGGAACTCCAATCTCATCCAGTCTCCCTCTACCATTTAACCCCTTGTTGTATGTACTAATCTAAATTAGCCATTTTGACCCCCTGTTCCAGTCTCCATATTGCCTTCCTCCCCCATTCCTCTCCTATATCTCTCTGTGTCTGTTTCTTATCAGAGATTTAATGGTGTCACACCTGAACGCACTCAGAGCTCTTCCATCCCAAAACAATTTGTAATTTGGAAATCCCTCAGTCAGTCATTCAGTGTTCTTAGGGACTCCAGTTAGTATATATTCAGGCCCAGTTAGGGGTGGCATTTGCCTGGGGTGGCATTTGCCAGGGGTAGCAGTTGGCACCTTTCTCAAAGTACAGCTTTATCTAAGTACTGAGAGTTAGGCAAGAGAAATAATATGTTAATATCTATCCAGTATGCTGCATTGTATGCTCTATGAAGACAGTCTTCTAACAACTTTCTCATCTTCCTTACAGGTATGTGTTTCCCATCCAGTCTGCTTAAAAATCTTGTGCTGTAACCCAACTGTTTATTAACTATACAGTCTCCTGGTATGTGTTTCCCATCCAGTCTGCTTAAAAATCTTGTGCTGTAACCCAACTGTTTATTAACTATACAGTCTCCTGGTATGTGTGTCCTATCCAGTCTGCTTCAAGTTCTGTGCTGTACCCCAATTGTTTATTAACTATACAGTTTCCTGGTATGTACTAATCTACCCTTCACCTGGAACTCCAATCTCATCCAGTCTCCCTCTACCATTTAACCCCTTGTTGTATGTACTAATCTAAATTAGCCATTTTGACCCCCTGTTCCAGTCTCCATATTGCCTTCCTCCCCCATTCCTCTCCTATATCTCTCTGTGTCTGTTTCTTATCAGAGATTTAATGGTGTCACACCTGAACGCACTCAGAGCTCTTCCATCCCAAAACAATTTGTAATTTGGAAATCCCTCAGTCAGTCATTCAGTGTTCTTAGGGACTCCAGTTAGTATATATTCAGGCCCAGTTAGGGGTGGCATTTGCCTGGGGTGGCATTTGCCAGGGGTAGCAGTTGGCACCTTTCTCAAAGTACAGCTTTATCTAAGTACTGAGAGTTAGGCAAGAGAAATAATATGTTAATATCTATCCAGTATGCTGCATTGTATGCTCTATGAAGACAGTCTTCTAACAACTTTCTCATCTTCCTTACAGGTATGTGTTTCCCATCCAGTCTGCTTAAAAATCTTGTGCTGTAACCCAACTGTTTATTAACTATACAGTCTCCTGGTATGTGTTTCCCATCCAGTCTGCTTAAAAATCTTGTGCTGTAACCCAACTGTTTATTAACTATACAGTCTCCTGGTATGTGTGTCCTATCCAGTCTGCTTCAAGTTCTGTGCTGTACCCCAATTGTTTATTAACTATACAGTTTCCTGGTATGTACTAATCTACCCTTCACCTGGAACTCCAATCTCATCCAGTCTCCCTCTACCATTTAACCCCTTGTTGTATGTACTAATCTAAATTAGCCATTTTGACCCCCTGTTCCAGTCTCCATATTGCCTTCCTCCCCCATTCCTCTCCTATATCTCTCTGTGTCTGTTTCTTATCAGAGATTTAATGGTGTCACACCTGAACGCACTCAGAGCTCTTCCATCCCAAAACAATTTGTAATTTGGAAATCCCTCAGTCAGTCATTCAGTGTTCTTAGGGACTCCAGTTAGTATATATTCAGGCCCAGTTAGGGGTGGCATTTGCCTGGGGTGGCATTTGCCAGGGGTAGCAGTTGGCACCTTTCTCAAAGTACAGCTTTATCTAAGTACTGAGAGTTAGGCAAGAGAAATAATATGTTAATATCTATCCAGTATGCTGCATTGTATGCTCTATGAAGACAGTCTTCTAACAACTTTCTCATCTTCCTTACAGGTATGTGTTTCCCATCCAGTCTGCTTAAAAATCTTGTGCTGTAACCCAACTGTTTATTAACTATACAGTCTCCTGGTATGTGTTTCCCATCCAGTCTGCTTAAAAATCTTGTGCTGTAACCCAACTGTTTATTAACTATACAGTCTCCTGGTATGTGTGTCCTATCCAGTCTGCTTCAAGTTCTGTGCTGTACCCCAATTGTTTATTAACTATACAGTTTCCTGGTATGTACTAATCTACCCTTCACCTGGAACTCCAATCTCATCCAGTCTCCCTCTACCATTTAACCCCTTGTTGTATGTACTAATCTAAATTAGCCATTTTGACCCCCTGTTCCAGTCTCCATATTGCCTTCCTCCCCCATTCCTCTCCTATATCTCTCTGTGTCTGTTTCTTATCAGAGATTTAATGGTGTCACACCTGAACGCACTCAGAGCTCTTCCATCCCAAAACAATTTGTAATTTGGAAATCCCTCAGTCAGTCATTCAGTGTTCTTAGGGACTCCAGTTAGTATATATTCAGGCCCAGTTAGGGGTGGCATTTGCCTGGGGTGGCATTTGCCAGGGGTAGCAGTTGGCACCTTTCTCAAAGTACAGCTTTATCTAAGTACTGAGAGTTAGGCAAGAGAAATAATATGTTAATATCTATCCAGTATGCTGCATTGTATGCTCTATGAAGACAGTCTTCTAACAACTTTCTCATCTTCCTTACAGGTATGTGTTTCCCATCCAGTCTGCTTAAAAATCTTGTGCTGTAACCCAACTGTTTATTAACTATACAGTCTCCTGGTATGTGTTTCCCATCCAGTCTGCTTAAAAATCTTGTGCTGTAACCCAACTGTTTATTAACTATACAGTCTCCTGGTATGTGTGTCCTATCCAGTCTGCTTCAAGTTCTGTGCTGTACCCCAATTGTTTATTAACTATACAGTTTCCTGGTATGTACTAATCTACCCTTCACCTGGAACTCCAATCTCATCCAGTCTCCCTCTACCATTTAACCCCTTGTTGTATGTACTAATCTAAATTAGCCATTTTGACCCCCTGTTCCAGTCTCCATATTGCCTTCCTCCCCCATTCCTCTCCTATATCTCTCTGTGTCTGTTTCTTATCAGAGATTTAATGGTGTCACACCTGAACGCACTCAGAGCTCTTCCATCCCAAAACAATTTGTAATTTGGAAATCCCTCAGTCAGTCATTCAGTGTTCTTAGGGACTCCAGTTAGTATATATTCAGGCCCAGTTAGGGGTGGCATTTGCCTGGGGTGGCATTTGCCAGGGGTAGCAGTTGGCACCTTTCTCAAAGTACAGCTTTATCTAAGTACTGAGAGTTAGGCAAGAGAAATAATATGTTAATATCTATCCAGTATGCTGCATTGTATGCTCTATGAAGACAGTCTTCTAACAACTTTCTCATCTTCCTTACAGGTATGTGTTTCCCATCCAGTCTGCTTAAAAATCTTGTGCTGTAACCCAACTGTTTATTAACTATACAGTCTCCTGGTATGTGTTTCCCATCCAGTCTGCTTAAAAATCTTGTGCTGTAACCCAACTGTTTATTAACTATACAGTCTCCTGGTATGTGTGTCCTATCCAGTCTGCTTCAAGTTCTGTGCTGTACCCCAATTGTTTATTAACTATACAGTTTCCTGGTATGTACTAATCTACCCTTCACCTGGAACTCCAATCTCATCCAGTCTCCCTCTACCATTTAACCCCTTGTTGTATGTACTAATCTAAATTAGCCATTTTGACCCCCTGTTCCAGTCTCCATATTGCCTTCCTCCCCCATTCCTCTCCTATATCTCTCTGTGTCTGTTTCTTATCAGAGATTTAATGGTGTCACACCTGAACGCACTCAGAGCTCTTCCATCCCAAAACAATTTGTAATTTGGAAATCCCTCAGTCAGTCATTCAGTGTTCTTAGGGACTCCAGTTAGTATATATTCAGGCCCAGTTAGGGGTGGCATTTGCCTGGGGTGGCATTTGCCAGGGGTAGCAGTTGGCACCTTTCTCAAAGTACAGCTTTATCTAAGTACTGAGAGTTAGGCAAGAGAAATAATATGTTAATATCTATCCAGTATGCTGCATTGTATGCTCTATGAAGACAGTCTTCTAACAACTTTCTCATCTTCCTTACAGGTATGTGTTTCCCATCCAGTCTGCTTAAAAATCTTGTGCTGTAACCCAACTGTTTATTAACTATACAGTCTCCTGGTATGTGTTTCCCATCCAGTCTGCTTAAAAATCTTGTGCTGTAACCCAACTGTTTATTAACTATACAGTCTCCTGGTATGTGTGTCCTATCCAGTCTGCTTCAAGTTCTGTGCTGTACCCCAATTGTTTATTAACTATACAGTTTCCTGGTATGTACTAATCTACCCTTCACCTGGAACTCCAATCTCATCCAGTCTCCCTCTACCATTTAACCCCTTGTTGTATGTACTAATCTAAATTAGCCATTTTGACCCCCTGTTCCAGTCTCCATATTGCCTTCCTCCCCCATTCCTCTCCTATATCTCTCTGTGTCTGTTTCTTATCAGAGATTTAATGGTGTCACACCTGAACGCACTCAGAGCTCTTCCATCCCAAAACAATTTGTAATTTGGAAATCCCTCAGTCAGTCATTCAGTGTTCTTAGGGACTCCAGTTAGTATATATTCAGGCCCAGTTAGGGGTGGCATTTGCCTGGGGTGGCATTTGCCAGGGGTAGCAGTTGGCACCTTTCTCAAAGTACAGCTTTATCTAAGTACTGAGAGTTAGGCAAGAGAAATAATATGTTAATATCTATCCAGTATGCTGCATTGTATGCTCTATGAAGACAGTCTTCTAACAACTTTCTCATCTTCCTTACAGGTATGTGTTTCCCATCCAGTCTGCTTAAAAATCTTGTGCTGTAACCCAACTGTTTATTAACTATACAGTCTCCTGGTATGTGTTTCCCATCCAGTCTGCTTAAAAATCTTGTGCTGTAACCCAACTGTTTATTAACTATACAGTCTCCTGGTATGTGTGTCCTATCCAGTCTGCTTCAAGTTCTGTGCTGTACCCCAATTGTTTATTAACTATACAGTTTCCTGGTATGTACTAATCTACCCTTCACCTGGAACTCCAATCTCATCCAGTCTCCCTCTACCATTTAACCCCTTGTTGTATGTACTAATCTAAATTAGCCATTTTGACCCCCTGTTCCAGTCTCCATATTGCCTTCCTCCCCCATTCCTCTCCTATATCTCTCTGTGTCTGTTTCTTATCAGAGATTTAATGGTGTCACACCTGAACGCACTCAGAGCTCTTCCATCCCAAAACAATTTGTAATTTGGAAATCCCTCAGTCAGTCATTCAGTGTTCTTAGGGACTCCAGTTAGTATATATTCAGGCCCAGTTAGGGGTGGCATTTGCCTGGGGTGGCATTTGCCAGGGGTAGCAGTTGGCACCTTTCTCAAAGTACAGCTTTATCTAAGTACTGAGAGTTAGGCAAGAGAAATAATATGTTAATATCTATCCAGTATGCTGCATTGTATGCTCTATGAAGACAGTCTTCTAACAACTTTCTCATCTTCCTTACAGGTATGTGTTTCCCATCCAGTCTGCTTAAAAATCTTGTGCTGTAACCCAACTGTTTATTAACTATACAGTCTCCTGGTATGTGTTTCCCATCCAGTCTGCTTAAAAATCTTGTGCTGTAACCCAACTGTTTATTAACTATACAGTCTCCTGGTATGTGTGTCCTATCCAGTCTGCTTCAAGTTCTGTGCTGTACCCCAATTGTTTATTAACTATACAGTTTCCTGGTATGTACTAATCTACCCTTCACCTGGAACTCCAATCTCATCCAGTCTCCCTCTACCATTTAACCCCTTGTTGTATGTACTAATCTAAATTAGCCATTTTGACCCCCTGTTCCAGTCTCCATATTGCCTTCCTCCCCCATTCCTCTCCTATATCTCTCTGTGTCTGTTTCTTATCAGAGATTTAATGGTGTCACACCTGAACGCACTCAGAGCTCTTCCATCCCAAAACAATTTGTAATTTGGAAATCCCTCAGTCAGTCATTCAGTGTTCTTAGGGACTCCAGTTAGTATATATTCAGGCCCAGTTAGGGGTGGCATTTGCCTGGGGTGGCATTTGCCAGGGGTAGCAGTTGGCACCTTTCTCAAAGTACAGCTTTATCTAAGTACTGAGAGTTAGGCAAGAGAAATAATATGTTAATATCTATCCAGTATGCTGCATTGTATGCTCTATGAAGACAGTCTTCTAACAACTTTCTCATCTTCCTTACAGGTATGTGTTTCCCATCCAGTCTGCTTAAAAATCTTGTGCTGTAACCCAACTGTTTATTAACTATACAGTCTCCTGGTATGTGTTTCCCATCCAGTCTGCTTAAAAATCTTGTGCTGTAACCCAACTGTTTATTAACTATACAGTCTCCTGGTATGTGTGTCCTATCCAGTCTGCTTCAAGTTCTGTGCTGTACCCCAATTGTTTATTAACTATACAGTTTCCTGGTATGTACTAATCTACCCTTCACCTGGAACTCCAATCTCATCCAGTCTCCCTCTACCATTTAACCCCTTGTTGTATGTACTAATCTAAATTAGCCATTTTGACCCCCTGTTCCAGTCTCCATATTGCCTTCCTCCCCCATTCCTCTCCTATATCTCTCTGTGTCTGTTTCTTATCAGAGATTTAATGGTGTCACACCTGAACGCACTCAGAGCTCTTCCATCCCAAAACAATTTGTAATTTGGAAATCCCTCAGTCAGTCATTCAGTGTTCTTAGGGACTCCAGTTAGTATATATTCAGGCCCAGTTAGGGGTGGCATTTGCCTGGGGTGGCATTTGCCAGGGGTAGCAGTTGGCACCTTTCTCAAAGTACAGCTTTATCTAAGTACTGAGAGTTAGGCAAGAGAAATAATATGTTAATATCTATCCAGTATGCTGCATTGTATGCTCTATGAAGACAGTCTTCTAACAACTTTCTCATCTTCCTTACAGGTATGTGTTTCCCATCCAGTCTGCTTAAAAATCTTGTGCTGTAACCCAACTGTTTATTAACTATACAGTCTCCTGGTATGTGTTTCCCATCCAGTCTGCTTAAAAATCTTGTGCTGTAACCCAACTGTTTATTAACTATACAGTCTCCTGGTATGTGTGTCCTATCCAGTCTGCTTCAAGTTCTGTGCTGTACCCCAATTGTTTATTAACTATACAGTTTCCTGGTATGTACTAATCTACCCTTCACCTGGAACTCCAATCTCATCCAGTCTCCCTCTACCATTTAACCCCTTGTTGTATGTACTAATCTAAATTAGCCATTTTGACCCCCTGTTCCAGTCTCCATATTGCCTTCCTCCCCCATTCCTCTCCTATATCTCTCTGTGTCTGTTTCTTATCAGAGATTTAATGGTGTCACACCTGAACGCACTCAGAGCTCTTCCATCCCAAAACAATTTGTAATTTGGAAATCCCTCAGTCAGTCATTCAGTGTTCTTAGGGACTCCAGTTAGTATATATTCAGGCCCAGTTAGGGGTGGCATTTGCCTGGGGTGGCATTTGCCAGGGGTAGCAGTTGGCACCTTTCTCAAAGTACAGCTTTATCTAAGTACTGAGAGTTAGGCAAGAGAAATAATATGTTAATATCTATCCAGTATGCTGCATTGTATGCTCTATGAAGACAGTCTTCTAACAACTTTCTCATCTTCCTTACAGGTATGTGTTTCCCATCCAGTCTGCTTAAAAATCTTGTGCTGTAACCCAACTGTTTATTAACTATACAGTCTCCTGGTATGTGTTTCCCATCCAGTCTGCTTAAAAATCTTGTGCTGTAACCCAACTGTTTATTAACTATACAGTCTCCTGGTATGTGTGTCCTATCCAGTCTGCTTCAAGTTCTGTGCTGTACCCCAATTGTTTATTAACTATACAGTTTCCTGGTATGTACTAATCTACCCTTCACCTGGAACTCCAATCTCATCCAGTCTCCCTCTACCATTTAACCCCTTGTTGTATGTACTAATCTAAATTAGCCATTTTGACCCCCTGTTCCAGTCTCCATATTGCCTTCCTCCCCCATTCCTCTCCTATATCTCTCTGTGTCTGTTTCTTATCAGAGATTTAATGGTGTCACACCTGAACGCACTCAGAGCTCTTCCATCCCAAAACAATTTGTAATTTGGAAATCCCTCAGTCAGTCATTCAGTGTTCTTAGGGACTCCAGTTAGTATATATTCAGGCCCAGTTAGGGGTGGCATTTGCCTGGGGTGGCATTTGCCAGGGGTAGCAGTTGGCACCTTTCTCAAAGTACAGCTTTATCTAAGTACTGAGAGTTAGGCAAGAGAAATAATATGTTAATATCTATCCAGTATGCTGCATTGTATGCTCTATGAAGACAGTCTTCTAACAACTTTCTCATCTTCCTTACAGGTATGTGTTTCCCATCCAGTCTGCTTAAAAATCTTGTGCTGTAACCCAACTGTTTATTAACTATACAGTCTCCTGGTATGTGTTTCCCATCCAGTCTGCTTAAAAATCTTGTGCTGTAACCCAACTGTTTATTAACTATACAGTCTCCTGGTATGTGTGTCCTATCCAGTCTGCTTCAAGTTCTGTGCTGTACCCCAATTGTTTATTAACTATACAGTTTCCTGGTATGTACTAATCTACCCTTCACCTGGAACTCCAATCTCATCCAGTCTCCCTCTACCATTTAACCCCTTGTTGTATGTACTAATCTAAATTAGCCATTTTGACCCCCTGTTCCAGTCTCCATATTGCCTTCCTCCCCCATTCCTCTCCTATATCTCTCTGTGTCTGTTTCTTATCAGAGATTTAATGGTGTCACACCTGAACGCACTCAGAGCTCTTCCATCCCAAAACAATTTGTAATTTGGAAATCCCTCAGTCAGTCATTCAGTGTTCTTAGGGACTCCAGTTAGTATATATTCAGGCCCAGTTAGGGGTGGCATTTGCCTGGGGTGGCATTTGCCAGGGGTAGCAGTTGGCACCTTTCTCAAAGTACAGCTTTATCTAAGTACTGAGAGTTAGGCAAGAGAAATAATATGTTAATATCTATCCAGTATGCTGCATTGTATGCTCTATGAAGACAGTCTTCTAACAACTTTCTCATCTTCCTTACAGGTATGTGTTTCCCATCCAGTCTGCTTAAAAATCTTGTGCTGTAACCCAACTGTTTATTAACTATACAGTCTCCTGGTATGTGTTTCCCATCCAGTCTGCTTAAAAATCTTGTGCTGTAACCCAACTGTTTATTAACTATACAGTCTCCTGGTATGTGTGTCCTATCCAGTCTGCTTCAAGTTCTGTGCTGTACCCCAATTGTTTATTAACTATACAGTTTCCTGGTATGTACTAATCTACCCTTCACCTGGAACTCCAATCTCATCCAGTCTCCCTCTACCATTTAACCCCTTGTTGTATGTACTAATCTAAATTAGCCATTTTGACCCCCTGTTCCAGTCTCCATATTGCCTTCCTCCCCCATTCCTCTCCTATATCTCTCTGTGTCTGTTTCTTATCAGAGATTTAATGGTGTCACACCTGAACGCACTCAGAGCTCTTCCATCCCAAAACAATTTGTAATTTGGAAATCCCTCAGTCAGTCATTCAGTGTTCTTAGGGACTCCAGTTAGTATATATTCAGGCCCAGTTAGGGGTGGCATTTGCCTGGGGTGGCATTTGCCAGGGGTAGCAGTTGGCACCTTTCTCAAAGTACAGCTTTATCTAAGTACTGAGAGTTAGGCAAGAGAAATAATATGTTAATATCTATCCAGTATGCTGCATTGTATGCTCTATGAAGACAGTCTTCTAACAACTTTCTCATCTTCCTTACAGGTATGTGTTTCCCATCCAGTCTGCTTAAAAATCTTGTGCTGTAACCCAACTGTTTATTAACTATACAGTCTCCTGGTATGTGTTTCCCATCCAGTCTGCTTAAAAATCTTGTGCTGTAACCCAACTGTTTATTAACTATACAGTCTCCTGGTATGTGTGTCCTATCCAGTCTGCTTCAAGTTCTGTGCTGTACCCCAATTGTTTATTAACTATACAGTTTCCTGGTATGTACTAATCTACCCTTCACCTGGAACTCCAATCTCATCCAGTCTCCCTCTACCATTTAACCCCTTGTTGTATGTACTAATCTAAATTAGCCATTTTGACCCCCTGTTCCAGTCTCCATATTGCCTTCCTCCCCCATTCCTCTCCTATATCTCTCTGTGTCTGTTTCTTATCAGAGATTTAATGGTGTCACACCTGAACGCACTCAGAGCTCTTCCATCCCAAAACAATTTGTAATTTGGAAATCCCTCAGTCAGTCATTCAGTGTTCTTAGGGACTCCAGTTAGTATATATTCAGGCCCAGTTAGGGGTGGCATTTGCCTGGGGTGGCATTTGCCAGGGGTAGCAGTTGGCACCTTTCTCAAAGTACAGCTTTATCTAAGTACTGAGAGTTAGGCAAGAGAAATAATATGTTAATATCTATCCAGTATGCTGCATTGTATGCTCTATGAAGACAGTCTTCTA